>OY728128.1:2141233569-2141334965 GCA_963277665.1 Viscum album | reverse complement strand
TTTAATTAATTATAATTTTTTTACATAGGGTTTTATTTTAGTATACATTTTTTTAAATGTATAATTTTTTTCCTAAAATAAAAATTATATTAATCAAAAGGTTATGGATTCTTATAGATTATTCTTTTATAGTGATAAAATCAGGTAAATTATAATTTTTTATAAATACATCATTTTTGAGAAAAAAAATATTGTAACTTCCCGACACATATGTCACAAAATCCATGGTTCAGGCTAATTTATAGTGAAGACCCAAGAAGTCATCCTCATAAGCAAGATTATAATGACTATAAGTGAGGGCCTAGGGCATGAAAGTGGGGAGACTATTCCCTCAAATCCTAGTAAAAAATGTTGAAATAACTAAGTATTATACACAATCAAAAAACTAGGGTTCAAGTGTACAAAATTACTAAAATAGATCATGCAATAATAAAAATGAAATTCTATAAAATCCCGAATAGTGGTTCCATATATACAACACGTCTCACCAACTGGTCCGACTATATAGATACATGAGTAAAAAAGGAACATAAAAAATTACATGGCTCTACTAATATCTCTAATAAAAACCACATATTATGTCTCCTAATACTATCGAACTACACTAGCCTGATTAGAATAACCCACTCAAGTAGCTTAACTTGGTCATGAAACTCTAGGCCTTATCCCTATTTACCATGTATCTATGGTCAACCTGAATTATAGACACAAGTTCTGCATGCACACTGTGGTTCATTTGCCTCAGTCATTAATAATCTTAGTAGGCCACCCTATTGAATAACCCAGAAAACATGATTCCATAAGTTCATGGGAGAAACAATTATCAACCTAGTTAATACGAAACTAAAAATATATTTAAAACTAATCAACAGGAAACCATAGTCAAATACATAGGTCTACAATCACAATTGACTGGGAATGTACCACCATGTATTACCATATTTAGATTTGTATACATTTATAATATCATACCTATACACATATACATAAACATGTATATCAATGCATATGGTGAAAAGTATAAAATAAACCACTAGTATTCACTACTTGGGTCAGAAATCAAGACCACCCAGACATCTTGTGCAAGGGAATTGAGCTGGACATCATGCCACTCAAGCCTTATATCATTAATTCATTATATGGGTCCATAATCCAAATTTATAGATACATACTTTGGTTAGCACAAAAAATATCCAAGAAAGCTAAGTCACCATGAGGGGATACTTTTACTAACCTTGAATTCACCCATACTCACCTCCAATCAATGTAAAGGGTCATAGAGAAGTACATCTGAAAATTCTATAAATGAAAATGATATAGTCTACATGTTATCCATTCCATGTAAATCCAATCCACTGATTGAGCCATAGATCTCAGTATATAGGCAGTCATGACATTTGGAACATGGATAAAACCTAAGGGTTTTACAAATAGGAGATCTATAATGATAATTCAGTGGTGAGATTCCATACCCACCCCTAGAGTTATCTACTAATTGAGAGTATAATCATCATTACGATATGAAAGAGAGTAATAATTCCAAGTATCCAACAAGGTGGAACTCCATATCCAAAATTGTATTCTAGACACTAACTAGGGAGAGAATAATCATACTTATCCCCCAGGAGAGCATAATCATCCATGAGTATAATCTTCAAGTACACCATTTCTGAATTGAGGAGAACATAATCATCCTTATAAAATTTTAAATATATGAGAAAGGAATCCTACTAATCCCAAGGATAGTGTAATCATCCACAAGTATCATTAATAGAGAGACCATGATCATACATTATAATAAAATGTTGAACAACCAGATACAATGAAACACCTATCGAAATCCAAATAATTTTACAAAAAAATATAGAGGCTCAATAGAAAAGTCCTAGGTAGTACCTCTTGGCATACTAGAAAAAATAAGAAATAAATGGCTCATAATTCATATCCCTAGAAGAACATCTGGGCATCCCAAATAGAATGAAAGATGCATCGCTTTAGGCTCAACAAACACTTACCAAGAATCACCTCTAGAAATTATCACTGCATTGTGTATAAACCTGTGAAATCATAAAAAAATAGTGATGGTGGTCAAACAAAAAAAAACTAACACTACTACCACATCCCCATTGGCATACAAGTTTGGAAAAAGTTATAAGTTTTAACACACTATTATATATACCCAAACCTGACACACTAACTCATGGTCAACCAAACATTAGGGAACCCATTGGGTCCCTTAAGTAAAACACTAGAGAGGGATTCTACTGGGGATCATTTAATATACTCATAAGCAATGTCATCCTACTAGGGATCCCTAACAAGAAATGTAAAAGGAAAAATCCTATAGGGGGACCTTGAACAATAAGGAATAATGAGGCATCCTACATGGGGTGCATAGAATAACACATAGGGTAAGGAATCCTAAAGGTAACCCTATATAAACGTATAAGAAGATAGAGGCATTTTATATGGAATCCATGGAATGGATTATAGCTATTGGGATCCTATGAGCGAATCAATAGGTAAACATGCAAGAAAAGGTAGACCACATGGGTCCTTTGTAATGAGTAAGAAGATAGAGTCATCTAACATAGAATCATCATGTTTGAAACAAAAATAGAGTAATCCTACAGGGATACTTGGTAACAACTAGTCTCATGGACCCATATGCTAAAAGGGATCAACTCACAAGGGATACTTCCACAAAAGAAATGTTAAGAAATCATCGATCAAGAGATATATCTTATGGATAATCTTATAAATATTCTCACTCTCGGGGGAAACTAGATATAGATACTAGATGAAGAACCTATTCATTCAAGAAACTCCACCAAGTTGTCCTCAAAACACCTCATGGGTCATACCATCATGATCTACATGAAACAATACTCATAATGTACTATTCACGACTCTAATTCAGACTCATGATTGAAAATATAAGGAAATCCCTAGAAAGGGTAACAAAGGTGGTGTACATGGCATGTGTACCCTGGCACATGTCATGTACCCTCATAGCCCCACATGGGAATGTACTTATGCCTATAATTGGTATATAAATTCCCACGTACACAGCGTGTTGGATATGTACACGTCATGTACCATACATGGGGAAACTTCTAGTGTAACTCACATGGACTTTCCATTTATTATACCTAGCTATGTATATCTACATAGCATGCGATTCACATAAGGTCTGACCATATACTACAAATGGAATGTTCCCCTTATATGGGTAGCCTGGTTCGGTATTGGGCTACATGTTTGAGTCCTCGTACATGGTGTGTACAACCCATAAATGGCGTGTACATCCAAAAATATCATCTTCGACAAAAAGTAATAACAAATAGTGTGTGTTCTCAGAATCTCATGCCATTTAGATGGGTTTTCTCAAACAAAAACCTTCTAAAATGCCAGTGACCCTTGTTTTCTCCCCAAAAATAATAGATCAAACCATGAGGGGTCATAAGAAATAATAAAAGGGGGTTAAAACATGAAAATGTTAATTATAGAGTTATCTATGAAAAAAACTCAAAAAGAACTACCTTTGGGAGAAATACGCTTATGCTTTGCCTATTTCCACAGTCCACAGTTGTTGCATGACGATTTGGCATGTCATGAGCTCTGTGATGGTGCCCTTATACCTCTCACTCTAAATTTTTTTCTCTACATATATCATTTTATATCTATAATTCATAAACAGAAATCCCCATACTTGTGCATGATAATCCAAGAGGAAAATAAGAAAAGAAAAATATAAAAATAAAAGGATGAAAATAAATGAAAAGGAAAATGACAAAAAAAAGGTGCTAGGGTAGGCCCTAGTGGACTACCAGAGTTTATGCAACTCCTTGTTAAAAATACTCATTCTAGACTCAATAGAGAAGATGTAATCTAAATATAATGTTATTTTCAAAATATATAATTGAATAAACCTGTGAAAATAATTTAATTTTTAATTTTTTATAGTAAATATTATTTATTCAGATAAAATTCAAATGGATCATATTTCCACAAAAAAACATCTCTTCTATGGTAAAAAAACTTTTATGGAACAAACAGAGTGGTCCAAAAAATTATTTGAGTTCATAATCTATCAAAAATAACCATTTTACCCCCTACAAGAATCTGATAGCAAGAAATCAAATTTCTGTAAAAAAATAATGTCTAAAAATTATATGTGACCTTACTATATCCCCACAGTAATCCTTATCATCCCCAAGAAGCATAGTGGTAAGACTAGAATCCATTCTACCAACCCGAGCTTCTACACATATGAGCTATCTCGAAAATCCAGTGACATGTCTCATTGTATCAACAACTGTCTCCTACACTGGAGATGTTTAATTGTTACTGGTCTGGTAATCCCATCCATAGTAATACCCTTATAATCTTCTCAAATCTTACCCCCATCCACAAAATTCAAAAAAATGATGAATTTAAATTGAAATTGAGAGTCTTCACCATCAAACATATAATAGTTCACTCTCCACCATAAGGATTACCTTACACTTGTCCTTGATCATAACCTCAAACGGTTCCATTATCATGCGAGGAATGAAAATTAAAAGAAGATATGCATGAAGTAGGGTTAACACTCTCTCAGTGTGATAAATAAAAATTCAAGATATACCATCATCTTCCCTAACCTGGATTACCATGATATTCCATCAAAAGGAATATATAACTCTATTAGATCCATGATCACCGTCTTGTTAATACCTTACTAGGATTCATCCATGTGCCAATAATCTTATTCTATCACAGTCATTCTCGATGTCCCCTTTACCAAGGAGGTACATTATTCATTTAACCACAAATATTGATCCACAATTCCAACAATAATTCTTCAAACCATCGGTCCTCAACTCACACCCAGAAAATCACCAACCTATTATTTTACAACACCATGTGAAACCAACCTTTACTATTATCACCTTACTCACACTCTATTGATTCATCCCACAAGAGGTTATGATAACCATGCTATATTCCATGTCAGTCCAAACAATGCATAATCTCTAATGAAAATCCTCTTCAAAATTAGGAACCTCACATGTTCAATGATTTTACTCCATGACCACTCATCACCCTATGTCATTCTAGTCATGAGTATCTACCCTGTCATGACCTGAACCATGCTAGGGCTCGACCCGCAACTATCCCAATCCAACCTCTATAGGCGACGGGTGGATAGAAACACCAAAGGCACAACTAAACTCAGGGAGCCATTTTCCAAAGTACCTATACTCACACACACACCCAACTTAATAAAAAATTACATAGGGAAATCGGAAAAGATACAAAATTTATATAATATAAACTAGGCACACATAACCTCTAGATAGTACAAAAGTATGGTAGTGTATATTAAAAATTAAAGGGGAAATAAACACCCAACCAGAAATGTGTCCCAACCTGATAGAAAAATTGGAAAAATAAACAATTGAATGAGAAACCATCTCTTAAATACCATGCTACGACTACCATAAATGGTCTAAGAACCCAGTCTCCCTAAGATTCTCTAATGTCACAGTCGACCTATCCATCATATTAAAAAGACACAACACGTGCGGGAACATCCCATGGAGGGGTGAGTATAGACATAACCAGTAGAACGCCCTGATAAGGGTGAAGGGGGAGTAGTAATATATACAACTGAAAAGGGGTGTAGTAGATAGAAAAAGGTATAGTGAAAGAGTAAATCTCAACCCAATAAGAGTGAATTAAATCTCATCCAAGTGAAAGGGGACAAAAACGATGAGTAGATAAAATACGTGATAAGACTTTTGCACATATACCATGATATTAGACTCATAAAACCATGATAATATAGACATAGAAAGCACATGGTATACCCTGAACATGCTCACCTCTCCTGGGAGGAGTGTAACCAATGCCAAGGAGTGCATAAAGAAGAAGAATATATATATTCTCAGTAAAAGAAGACCAAATGAGAGATTTAGTGGATCTCCATCTCCCAGACTAGCCCAAGAAAAATAGTAGCCAACAGTTCCAAAATAAGTCCATCAATAATTCCCAACATCTCACATGTTTACCCCAAACACACTTGTCTAAGGGAATCAATCACCACACATTGGTACTATCTTCTTTGGGAAGCACTGACTCGCATGCACGATTTTATGTCACATCAAAAGAACGTTTCATATTGGGAAAAACATCCCTTTTCCTTATGAGTATAGAGACACATCAAACCATGTATCGTTATTGTACCACATAGCATAGGGTCCATAAATTCTATGTAAGGATCTAATGTCTTGGTATGATAGGATGTTTCTACTCTGATAGTCACTGAGGAACTCCACTGCCCAATCCTATTATAGGGAACCACTTGAGATGGTCATCAAGGAACTCCAATATCTAGTCCTACTATAGGGTAAACCCGGTAAGGTCATAAGGGAACTCCAATGCCCATCCCTACTAGAGGGTAAACATGGAATGTCCTGGAACCCCACTACCCAACCCTACTGAAGGGAAACTCAGAAATATCATTAGGGAATGCCACTGCCCAGCCCTGATGGAGGGTAATCTATAAAAGAACTAGTGATATTGTATGATATTTGTCATCTTTAGGTGATGCCTAAGTGAGTTATGATTGTAATTTCTCACATCATATATCAAAGCCAAAATAGAGTTCATTATAACTTTTTATATAGAAAAATTATTGAGATATGCTATTAACATGCCTCAAATAGATAGCTGGTAAAAACATCACATTTCAATACATCATGCTTGATTGGTATATCATGGTCCTAATCCAGAAGTACAAATTAAATACCTAATATTGGTCTTCAATAATATACCTAAATTATAGGGTCACATCATGACATATGGTTCACCATTCTGACACATTATGAGGGATATATGTCAGATACATGATTCCCCAATAATAATAATTTTATAATTATTGGGTGTTTCATTGACCCAAATCATGAGTCCAAAAGAGGTATCCAACACCAGTATTAAAATGAATTTCTCAATTATAGGACTGTGTTTTCACTGATAGTTCATCAAACAGATTCCTTTGTTAAAACATATAACTAATATAAGATTATTTAACCAATATTTATATCTTATGTCTTGTATATCATATCTTGTATCTTATATCTTATATCTTATATCTTATATCTCATATATTATATCTTATATCCCATATCTTGTATCTTATATATTATATATTATATCTCATATAATATATCTCATATCTCAAAACAATATATCGATCATCTCTATACCACAACGATTCCAAATTTATGCTTCACTCTCCAAAATTTCATCTCATCATCCATATTTTATGAATCTAGGGGGGAAATCGATCTTGGTGCCTACCAATAATGTCGATCCGGGACCATGGGGATCCAATAGACAAAAAAATGAAAACATTGTGGGACAAAAGCTCTATAAATTAATGTTTTTAACATCATTTTCCAACGGTTCTTCGCCGACGATTAATAATGGGGGGTCAAGTTTAGAACATTGATTAAACAATATTAAATTCCGTACTTGGGAACATGAAAATTACATTACAAGACATATAATGAAGAAGGAATAACTATATACTCAATATTTTAATCTAAATTCATAAAAACACCATAATATGATTCCTTCTTCCATTTTGGATAGATCATTGGTGATGAACATTCCCATGCAATGATTGGAAGAAGATGATGTGTTCATTGTGTCATGATTTGATCTGATCTGATGTTCCATCACCATTCATATAGATTCTCCAAAGGGAGGAGATAGGAGCTCTCACCAAAGGATTCCATAAATTGTGAGGCCATCACTATCAAATTTCGTTTAATGATATATTTTGTAACGCCCCGACCCCAGCTACCCAGAGTCGGTGCATTACTTCGTAACATTGGCATGATCACAAAAGATCAAGTCTCGAAAGGCCGATTAGTTAGTAGCCTTGGAAACACTAGATACATTCATAAATGTTACATTAAATCATAAAGTGAAAAACTACAATAACAAAGTCTCCATATTCCACACTCATATCCTCTTCTGACTATCCCTGTAGGTCATTCATAAAATACTTCTTCACATCCTGGAAAATATTAAAACATTGAAAGGGGTGAGCTCAGATGCTCAGTACGGATAACAATATTGCGGAAGCTTTCATAAATAAACATTAACATTGAAGGCAATGTATAACTAAAACAAAAGCCTTTTAAACTTGAACTCTGACATAATATGGAAAAAGTAAAATGAGATAATTCTATTTACTTATTCACATGGATATTCTACTGGTCGAATAATCACATGAAATATAAATAACCACTTTCATAATGATAGAATGCATAATGCCAGACTATCATAACCACGTAGCCAAGGCCTCGTGCCAAGACCAAAAATAAGATTTTGTCAAGGCCTCGTGCTAAAACAGTAGTTTGTCTTATGAGACCTGCCGATGCATCGAGGAGCTATAGCGGGCTCCACCCATCACTTATTAAGTCCAATGCATTCCTCATATTAATAGGTTTAAACATATCATAAACCATAACATAATCGTATCACATAAAACATGCATAAAGGAAACATAAAATATCCACATTTCAATCACAAGATATCAATACAACACATTGATATAATAAAAACGCTTTCAAAACCATTTTCAATACCAAAATAAAAGAATGTTAAAACATTGTATTTATTTTTCATTAAAAAAATGATGGCTTGTAGAGGAAGCCGAAACTCAAATAATGGTCACGGCGGCGGAGAAGTCGTTGTCGCCGCATAAGTACGGAAAGAAAAACATTCCCTTTTTGTCGTTTAGTAAAACGTTTCGTATAAAAAAGATTTTTTTTGAATAAATGTAAAATTCAAAGGGGTTTATACACCGTATAAAAGAAAGTTGTGTATAAAACAAAATATGCCTCAATGAAAGGGGATTGAGAAGAAGTCCTTAAAAAGATCATTTTTTTAAATAAAGTACATATATAATGTGTATTCACTATAAGTACACATAAATGAAGTAAAAATACATGATAGGACATAATAATATCATGACATAAATTGAAAGTAGGAGATTAATCCAAAGAATAGAAATTGGGTTAAGAAGTTCCCTTACCTTGCATCTTGTCCTGACTCGACCGTTCTTTAAACTCCTGAATAATAAACTAGAGTTAATTCATATTTACTTAAGAACCTTTTTCATGTTCATTATTCCTTTTATATCACTTATTACCATTTTATTAACATTATGTAATTATTTAAGTTAATAACGGTCATTTTGTTGATCTTTGGTACTTGAGTCAAAAATAGACTTCTTATAATTACATGTTGTTCATGTGGTGAAATATCCGTTATATCCCGAATTATATTCATGATATAGATATCATATATCTCCTAAATATCCAGTATATACATTCATTTATAATATTACATGACATTTAGAGGTAAGAAATGAAATGCACCGTTCATGGAGACGCTAAGCCGTACGTACGCATGAACGCTACTTTCATTTCTATTTCGTATTTAATGGAATGAAATCATAATGATATAAATGTATAATATAATTCCAGTATAATATAGCATATAATACCATTTAATCCATCCATTATACATCCCACATATGGTATTAATGATTCAAATCACTTTGAGGGGGCGGTAGTCCGCACTTCCTAAAATGAAAATATTCCGTTTACCGATAATGGAAACCATAAAGGTATGCCATAAATTAAATATAAAAAATATTAAGGAAAACAAAAACATAATATATATCATATATAAAAATAGTTTCATCATAATGGCCACCATTAGAGGTGTTATATGAGTGTTGAACAATCATCATTTCGTGAGGCAAAAATTCACCATCCACAGAAACATTATGTTCTTTAACCATTAGATATAGGTGAGTGCAAGTGTAGCTCGAATACATCTTATAACAACATCCTAGTATATTGAGGATACTGGTTTTGTTACAAAATAAATTAATAAAAAGTGTTTAGGTGGTTGGAGAAGAAAAATAAAACAAAACAACATTAGAGAAGACATTACCTTAAAATCGGGTAACTCTTTTTGATTTGAGCCAAAGGCTTCCTTGGGAAGAGTTGTGCACAATGTGAGGCTTCTAGGAGTAAGAGGGGGAAGTTGGGAGAGTATTTGGGCAGAGGTTGGCCGAGTCAAAGGGCTTGAATGTGTGAATGAGGTGGTAGAGTTGGGGGCCTTTTATAAGAGGAGAGGAGGGGCACTCTTGGAATGTAAGGAAAGTTTACATTATTATACAATGATTTTCGGATTCTAAAGGTCCCAAACTTATATAATTCGAGGATAAGGTGATAAGGGCTCTAAATCTACCCATACAATAGTCATTGGACAAGTTTATGCCTTGTAATTTACATTATCTTTTCATTTTATTAAAATCCTTAAATAATGAGGTCATCGCTGCATCATAATGATGTCATCAATAATTTAATTTATATAATGTATAAAAATTATAAAAAAATACTATGATGTAGGAAATAATTTTAGCTTTCCAATGATTATTTATAGTCAAAAATATGACCTGTATATCCCAATGTAAAAATTGTTTTAGTAAAATATTTCATGTTTGTGTCATTTTTTCACTTTAACATTAAATAAAAGGTATTTATGTCATTTTTCAACTAAAGTGGCTCCATGGGGTCCCCAAGTTGACCCATGGATTTTATTGGTCGGCCATTTCACACCCAATGAGGTTAGGACATGTTTCAAGATCATCTCATATTATTAAAACATTATTTTTACCTTAAACTACACAAATTACCTCTAATCGCGATTAAGAACTTAAAAGATACTATTCACCAAAAATTATTTTAATCACATTGAACCACATTTTACTTCTTAATGAAAACCATGTATATCTGATTTTTGAAATTCTAAACATAGAAGTGGTAAAATTTCATTTAAACGAAAAATCAGTTTTTATAAGTACCACTTAGTGGTTTCACCATTCATCAAAAATTGAAGTTTTTCAGAAAAATCCCAAAAATTCACCCTAAGATATTTTTGATATTCCAATTTCAAAAATGATGTCTATTTTACAAAATTCCTAACATATATGTTTCATTAATTAATTTTATAATTAATTTCCCACTGTCACAACAAATAGTGTGTTTTTAAGAAACAATTTATATCAAAAGATTGAAAATTGTTTATGTCCAATTTCAATGTTAAATTAATTCTAATGACTAACATTGGATAAAATGGTAAAAAAATATTATAATTATACTTTAAAACCACTAAATAGTATAATTTATCACTATAAATTATTTTTATTAAAAACATTGTTTTAAGTATTTTTCACTATTCATAAAAAAATGGAAGTTCACAGAAAATTACAAAAAAATCAACTTAGGACAATTTCGATATTAAGAATACAAAAATGAAGTCCATATTTAAGTATAATATTTCCATAATTTTAAAAAGTGGGTATTACTATTTATAACGACTACTTTGATTAGTTGTGGTGTGTTAGAACTCAAACTTGCGTAAAATGAAAGCTATTGCATTATTGAATGAGAAGCGTATCGTGGAAGCTCAGGGTGTTACATTCTCCCATCCTTCAATAAATTGCGTCCTCGCAATTTTAAATTTTTTTTTGAAAATAAAAGGTTGAAAATAGAAAATACCTTTGTGGAAAACCCACATCGTAAATAAGGGTAATAAAAATATAACTTTTATAGAAAGAAAGATAAGTTCAAAGGCCACTCGAGATAGCCCATACTAGGATTTTACGAAAATATGGATATGGAAGAAAAACAAACCATCAAGGTCTGCTGGAGAGTTGTAGAAAACTGGATTAGGAGAAAGTTAACAATAAGAAAATCACAAACTTGTGATTGGTTAAACGGTCATTGAATCCCCAGTTGGAAAAGTTAACCGGCAACATTATTGTTTTAATTTACCTTTTATAAAGTTAAAGAATTTATTTAGGAGATTTACTAATAACGTAAGGGAATATACATACTTGTCATATAGTCTTTCATTATTTAATAATTTTTTACCAAAAACCCATCTTTCACTCTAAAAGGTAATTGAACTCAAAAATATTCTATTTATCCTAATTGTATAAGGTTCCAAATATTAACACATACCATTTAGATTAGTAAAACTATTTTGTAATAACCAGGGACTTCCTGTAGGCTAGTGGTATGAAATAAAGGCCTTTCGCACTATGGTTGTGGGTTCGATTCCTGCAGCTTTGTCCGACATGACGGGTTATGCCCCACTCTGCAGGTTTTCCATTTCCTAAATCTATAGTATTATAATATTACAAAAATAATCTTCATAAATTTTTTAACCTTAATCAATACTATCCAAAGATCAGCTTAATCCACTCCAACCTTTATAGTTATCCAAAATACCTCTGTCCAGACTTTCTCTAAAAGGTCTCTTAATTCCAAAATCAATTTATCAGATTCCCCAAACAAAGTAAAGTTTCTCTTATTGTCACATACTAAAAATATAATTACCTTCATCATATTAAAACCTTACTGAAATAAACAAGTACTGCAGTACAATCCTTATATATATATCACATTATTCTAATAACCAGAATATAATCCATGAGTCCAAAAGCACCAATACATTAGTTATTCTGCTTCAACTGTAGTAATAGCATAATATTGTCCTTGATCCCTTGGCCTTTTCAAAGGTAAGTTTCCCTGACGCTTAGGACATTCATTTGCATAATCCTCCATTTACCTATAATTTTAGCATTCAACATTGATAGCCTATTTCTTTCCCATGCAATCACGTGCCTGGTGACCTTTTTCCCCCACATTTATAAAAAACTCCCATTCCTTTTAGGCAAGTACCAGGGTGATTCTTCCCACAATTATCAAATAATGGAAAATCCTTCTTTCCCTTTTTCCATTTATCTGTCTCTTGTTCCACCATTCTCTTCTTCTCTTTCTTTACTTTGTTGTCATAAGACTTAGAGAATTCATTTTCTATCTTGATAGCACACGAGACTATATCTTCGTATGTTGAGAAAGATTTTGATACTAAATCTCGACGAAGAAATGATTTTAACCCATCAAATAAACGATCAATCTTACTTCTTGGGTTACGTATATAATCTGCAGCATTTCTCACTAACCTTGTAAAGTTGGCCTCATACTTTGCGACATTCTCATCCTCCTTTTGTCTCAGACTCAAAAATTGTCTTTCCATATCTGCTCGATGGTCCCGAGGATAGTATTTTTCTAAGAAAAGATATTTGAACTCTCTCCATTCCATATTTGATACTTCTTCATCTTCCTTTGTATTTTGAATCAATGACCATCATTGATCAGCATCTCCAGTGAGGCGGTAAACTTCCATGATAACCTTCTCCCTTTCGCTACTCCCCAAGGCGTGGAATGTTTTCTCTATGGTGTTTATCCATTGATCAGCTACTAACGGATTTGTACCCCCATTAAATGTTGGTGTTTGTTGCCTCATGAAGTGGTCTAACATTGATCCTCCACATTGCGGATCAGGGTGCTCCATACGAGTAAGGTTATTATTCATAACCTGAGTGAGTTGTCCCAGTATGGTAATAAGTTGATCAGCACCAGTTGTATCTCCAGATCCACAATAATTATCTTGAGCAGGAGGGAAATCCTTACACGGCGTGCGTGCATTGATACGGTTTCCATTACTTCCACTAGGCACCATTTCTATACAATGGCATAAACTAGATTAGTTTATGAATCAAAATACATAATTCCATACTTATAAAATACTTAACATAAATTGAACTATTTATGGATATAATCCATAATCATAAAATGGTTTTCTTTGAGGATGTATATACTCATAACCGTTCATAGTGGTTTGTAAAGAGAATGAGAATTATCCTAAGCATATCCCCCGGGAGTGTCGTAACCAAGAGTGCAGCAAGGCCCATTGTCGTGCACCAGTTCCCGTTAAAGTATAGCTCAAAGCGGTGTTTTTGGGTTTTACCCCTAGGTACATCTGTGTCAAAGCCACCTCTACCTGCTCGTATCCACACAGGGATGTATTTCTCGGAAAACTCACAAAATCTCTACAATAACAAAATTCTAGGAATTTCTTCTATACTAATCCTCAAAGTCTATATTTGGGCTATGTGCTCTAATCAGAGTTTTTCTAAATCTAGCTTCCAAGGTTAGTACTAAACTGCCTCTGATACCAACTGTAACGCCCCGACCCTAGCTACCCAGAGTCAGTGCATTACTTCGTATCATTGGCATGATCACAAAAGATCATGTCTTGAAAGACCGATTAGTTTAGTAGCCTTGTAAACACTAGAAACATTCATAAATGTTACATTACATCATAAATTGAAAAACTACAATAACAAAGTCTCCATAGTCCACACTCATATCCTGTTCTGACTATCACGGAAGGTCATTCATAAAATACTTCTTCACATCCTGGAAAATATTAAAACATTGAAAGGGGTGAGCTCAGATGCTCAGTAAGGATAACAATATTGCAGAAGCTTTCATAAATAAACATTAACATTGAAGGAAATGTATAACTAAAACAAAAGCCTTTTAAACTTGAACTCCAACATAATATGGAAAAAGTAAAATGAGATAATGCTATTTACTTATTCACATGGATATTCTACTGGTCGAATAATCACATGCAATATCAATAACCACTTTCATAATGATGGAATGCATAATGCCAGACTATCACAACCACGTTGCCAAGGCCTTGTGCCAAGACCAAAAATAAGATTTTGTCAAGGCCTCGTACCAAGACAGTAGTTTGTCTCATGAGACCTGCCGATGCATCGAGGACCTATAGTGGGCTCCACCTATCACTTATTAAGTCTAATTCATTCCTCATATGAATAGGTTTAAACATATCATAAACCATAACATAATCGTATCACATAAAACATGCATAAAGGAAACACAACATTTCCACATTTCAATCACAATATATCAATACAACACATTGATAAAATAAAAACTCTTTCAAAACCATTTTCAATACCAAAATAAAAGAAAGTTAAAACTTTGTATTTATTTTTCATTAAAAAAATGATGGCTTGTAGAGGAAGCCGAAACTCAAATAATGGTCACGGCGGTGGAGAAGTCGTTGTTGCCGCATAAGTACGGAAAGAAAAACATTCCCTTTTTTTTGTTTAGTAAAACGCTTCGTATAAAAAAGATTCCTTTTGAATAAACGTAAAAGTCAAAGGGGTTTATACACCGTATAAAAGAAAGTTGTGTATAAAACCAAATATGCCTCAATGAAAGGGGATTGAGACGAAGTCCTTAAAAAGATCATTTTTTTAAATAAATTACATCTATAATGTGTATTAACTATAAGTACACCTAAATAAATTACAAATACAAGATAGGACATAATAATATCATGACATAATTTCAATGTAGGATATTAACCCAAAGAATAGAAATTGGGTTAAGAAGTTCCTTTACCTTGCGTCCTGTCCTGACTCGACCGTTCTTTAACCTCCTGAATAATAAACTAGAGTTAATTCCAATTTACTTAAGAACCTTCTTCATTCTCATTATTCCTTTTATATCCCTTATTACCATGTTATGAACATTATGTAATTATTTAAGTTAATAACGGTCATTTTGTCGATCTTTGGTACTTGAGTCAAAAATAGACTTCATATAATTACAAGTTGTTCATGTGGTGAAATATCTGTTATATCCAGAATTATATTAATGATATAGATATCATATATCTCATAAATATCCATTATATACATTCATTCATAATATTACATGACATTTATAGGTAATAAATGAAATGCACCGTTCATGGAGACGGTAAGCCGTACGTACGCATGAACGCTACTTTCATTTCTATTTCGTATTTAATGGAATGAAATCATAATGATATAAATTTATAATATAATTCCATTATAATATAGCATATAATACTATTTACTCCATACTTTATACATCCCACATATGGTATTAACGATTCAAATCACTTTGAGGGGGCGGTAGTCCGCACTTCCTAAAATGAAAATATCGCGTTTAGACATAATGGAAACAATAAAGGTATGCCATAAATGAAAAATACTAAATCATAAGGAAAACAAAAAAATAATATATATCATATATATAAATATTGTCATCATAATGGCCACCATTAGAGGTGTTATATGAGTGTTGAACAATCATCGTTTCGTGTGGCAAAAATTCGCCATCCACAGAAACAATATGTTCTTTTACCATTAGATGTAGGTGTGTGTATGTGTAGCTTGAATCCTTTTTATAACAACATCCTAGTATATTGAGGATATTGGTGTTGTTATAAAATAAATGAATAAAAAGTTTTTAGGGGGTTGTAGAAGAAAAATAAAACAAAACAACATTAGAGAAGACATTACCTTAAAACCGGGTAACTCTTTTTGATTTGAGCCAAAGGCTTCCTTGGGAAGTGTTCTGCCCAAAGTAATGCTTCTAAGAGTAAGAGGGGGAAGTTGGGAGAGTATTTGGGCAGAGTTTGGCCGAGTAAAATGGCTTGAAAGTGTGAATGAGGTGGTAGAGGTGGGGGCCTTTTATAAGAGGAGAGGTGGGGCACTCTTGGAAGGTAAGGAAATTTTACATTATTATACAATTATTTTCAGATTCTAAAGGTCCCACACTTTTATAATTCGTGGATAAGGTGATAAGGGTTCGACATATACCCATACAATAGTCTTTGGACAAGTGTATTCCTTGGATTTTACATTATCTTTTCATTTTATTAAAATCATTAAATAATTAGGTCATCGCTGCATCATAATGATGTCATAAATAATTTAATTTATTTAATGTCTAAAAATTATAAAAAAATACTATGATGTAGGAAGTCTTTTTTAGCTTTCCAATGACTATTTATATTCAAAAATATGACTTCTATAACCCCATTTAAAATTGTTTTAGTAAAACATTTCATGTTTGTGTCATTTTTTCACTTTAACATTAAATAAAAGGTATTTATGTCATTTTTCAACTAAAGTGGCTCCATGGGGTCCCCAAGTTGACCCATGGATTTTCTTGGTCGGCCATGGAACATCCAATGAGGGTAGGACATGTTTCAAGCTCATCTCATATTATTAAAACATTATTTTTACCTCAAACTACACTAATTACCTCTAATCGTGATTAAAAACTTAAAATTTACTATTCACCAAAAAAAAATTTAATCTCATTGAACCACATTTTACTTCTTAATGACAACCATTTATGTCAGATTTTTGAAAATAAAAACATTGAAGTGGTAAAATTTCATTTAAACGAAAAATCTGTTTTTATAAGTACCACTTAGTGGTTTCAATATTAATCAAAAATTGAAGTTTTTCAGAAAAATCCCAAAAATTCACCCTAAGCTATTTTTGAAATTCAGATTTCAAAAATGATGTCTATTTTAAAAAATTCCAAACATATAAGTTGCATTAATTAATTTTATAATTAATTTCCCTCTATCACAACAAATAGCGTGTTTTTAAGAAACAATTTATATCAAAAGATTGAAAATTGTTTATGTCCAATTTAAATGTTAAATTAATTCTAATGACTACCATTGGATAAAGTGGTAAAAATATATTACAATTATACTTTAAAACCACTAAATAGTATAATTTATCACTATAAATTATTTTGATTAAAAAAGTTGTTTTAAGTATTTTTCACTAGTCATAAAAAAATGGAAGTTCACATAAAATTACAAAAAAATTCAACTTAGGATAATTTCGATATTACAAATATAGAAATGAAGTCCATATTAAAATATAAGATTTCCATAATTTTAAAAACTGGGTATTACTATTCATAACGGCTACTTTGATTAGTCGCGGTGTGTTAGAACTCGAACTTGCGTAAAATACAAGCTATTGCCTTATTAAATGAGAGGCGTATCGTGGATGCTAAGGGTGTTACATATTTATATAAAACAGTTTAGGTAAAATGAATTTAATTAATTAATTTATTTAAAATAATAAACCCACTTAACACATCACTAATGAGTGAGGTTTCTGAACATCCTGCACCGACTCATTTTATATCATTCATAGGGAAAGCACCACATTTTGTACCCAACTGTGTTCTCAGATTTTGGATCTGATCAACCATTTAATTGTTATCTAGTTTTCATTATCTAACATAACATGATGAATGTAAAAAATAATTAATTTTTTATAAAATAAATTCTGGCACATTGGGCCTTGAATCGCACTTTGTATCAGTGCCTAGCTCTAGAAATATAAAAAGAAATATTTTCAAACTATTAAACGGAAGAAATTGGGTCTCTACATCATTCCCTACTTCAATAATTTCATCCCAAAAAAGAAAAAAACTTGGAAAAAAACTCGAGATTCTGAGCCCACACATGTCTCTCCCACTCTTAGGAACTCTCATACATGGTTTCGCACTTCCAATACACACAAACCAAAAAGATGGTTCATCTGCACAGGGTCCTATCTTGCTAATCCTAGATCTCGACTATGTTCTTCATAAAGGTGGATCCATACTCGATGTACAACATTCCACAGTTGATGATATTCATAGGTTCATGAATGAATCTCCTTAACTGCAACATGTGAAATATAGTGTACACCCACTCCAACTGTGAGAGTAGGTTGAGGAGGTAGGTAACCTCCACAACTCTCTACGTGATCTAAAATGTTCTGATGAACATCAGGGATAGATTCCCTCCCTAGATGAACCAATATAATCCATTTCGTATGGACACTCAGAAGAAAATGTGGCCTCCCAGCATGAACTCCAAGGTCCTATGAAAGAGGTCTGTGTAGAATTTGTGTATTCCCTGGTCCATCATCATCCACTCTTGGATGACCTAGACTTTCTTCGTTGTTATCTACACTAACTCTGGGCCCATAAGATATGTCTCACCAACCTCTGTCTAGCACAAGGGTGACCTTCAAGGTCTATTGTACAGGTCCTCAAAAGGTTCCATGTCGATGGTTGAGTGGTAGTTGTTGTTGTAGGCAAACTCTACTAGGTGCATGTGATCCTACCAACTCTAGCCTAATTCTAACACACAAGCCCTCAACATATCCTCTAGAAACTAGATTGTGGACTCATACTATCCATCAGTCTGGGGATGAAAGGTTGTCACATATGCACATTGGTCTTAAATTCTTCCTATACTCCTCTCAATAATCATGATTTAAACCGTGCATCATGATAAAAAAAATCATCAAGGTTACCCCATAAATAAAAATGATCTCTCATATATATATTTTCCACAAACTCTCCATCGAACTCTGATCCCTGATGGGTAGGAAGAGGACTGACTTCGTGAGTCGGTCAACTATCACCGAGATAGAGTTGTGGCCCATAGATGTACGTGGAAGACTTGTGATGAAGTATATGAATATTTCTTCCCACTTCCACTCTGGTATCTCAAGAGTATTTAAAAAACCTACCAGAACATGGTGCTCATCCTTCACCTTCTAACAGGTGAGGAACTAAGAGATGAATTGAGCTACACTTCATCTCATTCCGGACCACCAAAAAACTATGTTGACGGTCTCTGTACATCTTCCCCACATCAGGATGTATAAATAGGAGAGAATTGTGGAACTCCCACAGTACCTACTCCTACATCATAAATGGAACCACTGTTCACCCCTAGAATAATATAAAGTGACTGCCTCCTTTGGAATATCCATCTGGTGTATCACCTATGGATATCTGATCACATAAGACCTCATAGACCATGTATCCAAACCGATAATATCTCAGACACTGAAGGATTGAAGGATTCAGAACCATATACTAAAATAAGGTTCACCCTCCTACTACAAGAGGGTTAGCAGAAGAGAAGCCAATTACTACAAAGATTCCTACACTAAGTTCACCTGAGACATCCTGCTAATGGAATATATCACAACATTTCACTTCCATGGATTGTAGACTATCTCTAACTTGTAGTACTATATTAACTCCAACTAGCATCACTATCTTAGGTTCAGGTCTCTCTGAATGAAGACGTACCTAAGAATCTAGTGGTCTAAGTAAACTACAAATTCATCTCCTCTAAGATAGTGTCTCCACATCCCTATGGTGGAAAATACCTCTTCCAACTCTAGTTCATGGGTTGAATTGTTGTACTCATTGGTCTGAACTACCTCGACCCATATACAATAATTGTATATTGCTATATCAACACACAACCAAATCCATGTCATGAAACATCATAATACACAATGAACTCTACACCCTCATTTTGTACTCTCATAATTGGATAACTTGTCATACCTTGCCTCAACATCTCAAAAGGCCCTCTAGAACTACTCATACAAGTTAAAATAATTTCCTTTCTATTTTAGGGTCGTCAAATGGGCTATGATTCTGGAGAAATCTACTACAAACCCTGTTTAGTACCCTACCAAGCCATGGAAGCTTCGTACCTCAGACACATTATTCATTGAATCCCAAGAAATAACTTCTTTGATATTTGTTGGATTCATGGATAAAACTTGTTCATAAATGAAATTACCCAATAATTGATCCTCATTTATCCAAAACATGCACTTTGAGAGATTTTTGTAAAGATGGAGCTCTCAAAGAAAGTATAGGACCATCCTAAAGTGTTATTCATGCTCTTCATCTATTCTAAAGTATATAATTATGTCATCTATGAACAAAACAACAAAACATTCCAAGTATGGCTGGAATACCTAATTCATCAAATCCATAAACATGACAGGGGAATTCAGCACACCAAAAGGAATCACTAGAAAATCATAATCTCTATAGTGACATTAGAATGCTAACTTTGGTAGGTCAACCTCTCGAACCCTCAACTTGTGGTAGTTGAATCTAAGATAAATCTTCGATAACCATATTGTGCCTTTAAAGTGGTTAAAGAGGCTATCAATTCTATGAAAGGGGAACTTGTTATTAATCATGGACAGGTTCAAGTAACGATAATCTACACCAAGCCATAAGATATCATCCACCTTTTTCATGAAGTACACTAGAGATTCCTAGGGGGACACCCTGGGTATGATGAAACCATTCCCATGAAGGTCTTCTAACTACAACTGTATCTCCTGGAGCTTAGTAGGTGCAATTTGATTTTCCACAGAATATATCGGGGCAATACAAGGATGAAATTCAATGAAAAACTCTATCTCCCACCTCAAAGGTAGTCCTCAAACAAATTTGCGGAATTTTTCTACATAATCCTCCACAATTGAAGGAAACCAAATTCTGGAAGATCATATTCCACCAAGGGACACACTTTTCAAATGATGTGTGATGGGATGAAACATTTTTCTTGCAGAACCTACTTTCACTGCCATGATATTTCTCTAGCTAGAGAAGGAAATCATATCCCATCAGTGCGTAGGCATATCACTTCTCTATGGTGACAACCAATCTAGGATCAGATATTATAAATACAATACATACCCAATATGACGTCATAGGGTTCCATTATGATGACCAAAAGGTCCCACATGAACCTATATTCTCTAAGAGATAGCTCGCACTACCCACAGAAGAAATATATATAAGAAGAATTTCTAGTAAGAACCTCAAGTTGTAGATGTTATGTTAGCGCCTCTACTGGGAGATCAATCTCCTGCACATAGAGTATAGAGATAAAATAATTACTAGAACCTGTGTATACTAATACAGAGGAAGGAATAGAATAATCATAGATCTTACTAATGATCATCTCATATGTTGTGGGATCATGGACATCCATCCACCAGCTCCTTCAGATTGACATGGGGCACCTAGTGGTGGTGGTGGAAGGAAATCATAACATCATCCTACACCTGCAACTCAACCTTCTTCTATGCCAGCTCCAACTCCATGGGGACCACCCCATCTATGTTTGGGATATCCATGATCGTGGTGCTGCCTCTATCGTGGAGGTCCATCAGCTATCTATCTGGGATGATCAGAACATATGGACATATAGTCTCATTCCATTTGACCCTTCCCATCCCAAGCATAGTACTAGTCCTCCTCGGGATTCCCTGGCGCATTTCACTTCTCATGCACTATACAACCACATCCCTGAGCCTACTCACGAAAGTGTATCATTCACCAAGATCCCTTTGACTAGAGACTGCTTTCTCTTATAGATGACTCATGTCCATGAAGCCCAATGCCAGCTCTAGCTGTGTGGAATCCCTATGACAGAAATATCTCTATCACCAGTCCCTGTTCTAGCACTTTTGCATTAGTGGGGATTCACAAGGGAACTATAATAGCATGAATATCTCAGTGGATCCTCTGCTCAAGCTTATGTGCTCGGAATTATTAATATCTAATAATGTCAAGAGAGTAGTACATAGGGTCTGTGAACCTTTATCCATACTCAGAAATAATCATCCATAAATTTTGCAATTATAGAAACCCCTAAATCCAAACTAATCATAAAAAGGAAGGGTAGTACACCTCATGAAATAACTATTCTATGTCGTCCCAAGAGAGTTTTGAATCATTGTGAATTTGAGTAACTAGGCTTCACCAGTTTCCAAATACTTCATGGAAAAGGATGGACACAAAATCCACCACCTAATCTATTGGGGTCCGAACAAGACTAAAGTTTCAGAACACCAACTCTATCCAATCCTCTAATGCCTAAGGATTTTGAATGCCATAGAAACTCAGTAGTATCTAATGATGGAACACGCGGAGCATGCTAAGACAACATGCATTCTCAGCCTACTGTTCATGGATGATCTGATATTCACCATGAGGAGGTGATTTTACCTTCCCTCTAGAAGGAATGGGACCACATTATGAACGAATAATTGAGGCCTCATTTCTCATAGGTTCATTATCACGAACATGAGTTGGTATCCGGTTTGGATTTCATTGCGGAGGAATCCTAAATTTTATCAAGGAGTACCATAGTTAGATGAGAATATATATAGACATATCGATTTCAATGGGTATTTTATTCAATATGTAAAGTAAAAGACTCAATCCTATACGATTCACACTGCATTAATCCCTGAAACAAATGTATCTACATGATGATTCAACAAGCATTTAGTAAAGGTCATAGTGAATGGATACGTTAGCCACCCATTCCATCACTATGCTCCCTAGGCTGAGAGCCACAATCGAGGCACTTTGACACTATTTCCCTAAACCCAACCAATCTTATTTAAGGGGATACATCCAAATAACATCCCAAGGATTGAACTTTCTCTTGTACCAATATGTCATGATCCAACCCATGTCGGGGATTATGCCTCATCTACCTCAAGCATACCTCCATATGCCAGGGGGTGGAGAAAAGTTATGAAGGCAAAAATAAACATGGGAAGGTATATTCTTAAGTACCTATATGAACAAATGTAGCCAAGTCCATAAAAAAGTGACGATGGAAAGCGGAAAAAATGCAACAATGCTATAAAATAAAAAGGCATGCATAAACCTCTAGAAGGTAGTGTAAACTAACATAAAAGGGGAAAAAATATATTCCCAACCTAAAATGTGTCCCAATCTAATAGATGAATAGAAAAATAAACAAAAAAATGAGAGACCAGCTCTTAAATCCCAAACTATGACTACCGTACATGGTCCAAGAACCCAGTATTCATAAGGTCCTCAAAAGTCATGGCTGACCTTTCCATTATCTGCAAAAGATATGATACGAGTGGTAAAATCCCATGATTGGATGATTATATAAATACCCATTAGAACACCGTGAATGGTGTGAAGGGGGAGAAGTAAGATATTTAACTTAAGAGGGAAGTAGTAGATAGAACAAGGTACAATGAAGGAGTATAGTTCTACCCAACAAGAGTGGGTGTAAATCTCATCCATGTGCATGGGGATAAAAATGGAGAGTAGATGAACTACCCATCGAACCATCACCACCTATAGTAGGAGAGTAGAATCATCCAACCATGGGAATATAGACATGAAAAGTATATGGAGTACCCTATGAGTATTTGCCTCTATAGGAAGGAGAGTAACCAAACCCAATGAGTGGGTAAAGTACAAGGATATATATATTCTCTCAAAGAACCCAAAATGAGAGACTAAGGGGATCTACATCCCACAAACTAGACAAAGAAGAATAGTATACAACATTTCCAAAATAATTATATCAACGATTCCAAGCATCCCAGGAATCTTCTCTAAACACACAATTCAAAGATACTCAATCACCACACCTTGATACTATCCGCATTGGGCGGCACTGATTCACCTGTGTGGTTTGAGTTCATGTCACATGAAGGCATCTCGGTTGGGAAACCATCACATTCTATTGTGATTATAAATAAATGAAAATAATGTATCATCATGGTGTAGCACAGTTGAGGGACCATAAATTCTAGGTAAGGATACCATGTCCTAGTATGATAGAAAAGTCCTACACTGATAGTCAGTGAGGAACTCTACTACCCAGTCTTACTATAGGGTACCACTTGGGAAGATCATCTTGGAACTCCACTACCCAGTAAAACTAGAGGGTAAGCCTGGTAAGGTCACAAAGAAAATAAACTATCCTACCCTAGTAGAGCGTAATCTCGGAACAATGAGGAACTCCATTGACCAACCCTGCTGGAGGGTAACTCCGAAAGTTCATCAGTGAATGTCGCTACCCAGCCCTCCTGGAGGGTAATCCTGGAATGCTCTGTTGATCCTGTATGATCGCTGCCATCATTGGGTGTCTCATTAGTTAATCATGATCAGAACATATCACATATTATATGAAAATACACAATGGAGGTCTCCATCGCATTCTACATGGAAAACCCCTCGAGATAGGCTATTAACTTGCCTCAATCAAACACATAGTGAAAAATTTACATTTCAACGCATGATGATTGAATGGTGTCTCATGATACTAATCCATGAGTCTTAATTAAATATCCTATATTGATCTTGAAATGTATTCCTAAATTTCAGGGTTTTATCATCATAGACGGTTCATCATTCTGACATCGTATGAGGGAGATATGTCAGATATAGGATTACATAATAATAATAATTTATTATTATTGGGTGTTTCGTTCACTCGAGGAATGAGACAAGAAAAGGTGTCTAACATTAGTCCTAAAATGATTGTCTCAATTCAAGTATCGCATTTTGCCTGATGGTTCATCAAATGAATGTCTGAGTTAAAACATATAACCGATATAAGATAATTTGACCCACATTTATATCTTATATCTTATATATCATATATAGTATCTTATAAATTATATCTCATTTATCATTCCTTATATCTTATATCTCATATCTAATATAATGTATCTCATATAATGTATCTTATATCATATATCGTATATATCATATCATCTATCTCATACCCTCTATATCATATCTTAAACCAACAGATCAAGCATCCCTATACAACAATGATTCCAGATATTTGAATAACTATCAAATCCATTGTAACATTGTCGATCCACTATGAATTCGGTGGCCTGATCTAGGTTTCTGACACCCAAAAATGTTGAGCTAAGACTGTGGGGATACAACCAGTGAATAAAGAAAATAATTTAGGGAGAAAATAACCATAAACCAATTTTTTAAACATCACCGACAAATTGTTCTTGGTCGGTGATCAAGAATAGAAGACTAGGGTTAGAACATTGATTAAATAATATGAAATATTCTACTTGGTATCTTGAAAAGGTCATAACAAGATGCAGATTGAAGAAGGAATATCGATATACTAAATATTTTATTCCAAAGGTGTTAAAACACAAAAATAAAAGTACTAGTTCATTTTTTGATTGATTGTTGGAGAAGAACGCATCCGCACAATAATTAGAAGAAGCTGATGCATTCTTTGCATCCTGATCCAATTCAATATGATGTTCCATCTTTGTTCATCTTGATTTTCCTAAGGGAGTATGGAGGAGCTCTCATCAATGGATTCTATATATTTGGAGGCCAACCCTGGAAAATTTCAATTAATGATATATTTATATATATCATTTTTTATCAAATAAATTTAAAAAATATATTTATTTAATTGAATAAATCCTCTTAATGCATCACCAATAATAGAGGTGTCCGAATTCCCTACAATAACTAATTTTGTGCCATACATAGGTAAAACACTGCATTTCAAACCCAAATATGGTCTAAGATTTCTGATTCGATAAACCGTTTAAGAGTTATCCCATTTTGTTTAATTAACTATGCACGAGCAATATGAAATATATTTAACATTTTTATAAAATAAATTCTAGGAATACCAGGCTTCAAAATATCAATTCTTCTCGACACATATCTTTATAGATATATATAGAAATATATAAATGTCTTAAATGGAAAAAAATTGTGTCCCTGCATACCCAATCTAAGACTACAGTAACAACAGTGGAAACACTTGTTAGCTGTTCTAGGAACCTGAATATTCCATCTCATCAATTCTTGTATTGAAAAACAACCACCCTAGGTTCTCACTCATGGATAAAATCCTTAACATTCCTATAATTCCCAACTTAAGAATCTACCATTCATTGATCTAAAAATGTGCATATAACCAAGATCACTTCCTGAAAAGGAATCTGAAAACATGGGCCATCATCTCTCTCATAGGTTTCCATATAACAGAATAGATGTTGACCTACAAGAGTATGTTTTAAACTAAGATCAATAGGTCTCCCAAATAATCCTACAGAACAAGTCTCATAACTATGTCACAAGATCTAACCACCTAGACCAAAAGATAAAACCTATCTAAAGAAGGCAAAGATTATAATTCCATATGAGGGTAAAAACTGTAAAAACTACCTACAAGGGTTTGATAATCACCCAAAATCCTCATAAAGAAGTAGTCCCTAGAGGTCATGATACCAATATGGAAAACAAGACTCAACTAACACCCGCTAGGGCATACATATATGGTAATACCCCCTCAATGTAAAGTTCAAAAGATAAGTATTGGTATCCATTGACATCGTACAATGTGATCTAACTATATAACAATGAGTAGAGAAAGAACACCCTACAAGGGGTAAAACATATGGGAATCACTTTCCATATCTACCTATTAGGGTCACTAAACCTTCAGTGCAAAAGGATTGAGTCATCAACCTCACCCCAATGCCTCAATGTAGAACCAGATAACCTAACATCGAAATGAAATATATATATATATATATATATATATATATATATATGTAGGCCTAATTTTCTACGCCTCATTCATTGGTAAAAAACACACTAGTAGGCCTATATGATGTGAATCCTACGTACTAAGTATGATGCCTGAGATGCCACTTTCCATTACTATCCAAGTGTTAAAATATATCTATGACTTCTTAACAATGGAAAAGAGATAGAAATCCATAACATATCACCACATCCACAAAACATATGTGTCACTAAAGATGAAAATAATATATATCTATAACATTAAAGATCATAATATCAATCCCATACCCCTTTCAACAAGGACTTGTTACTGGGAAAATTGTTCTCGATGCACTAGTTTGATATCCACGACAGGTTATCACACAATCTTTATACACTTTTCTACCATATCCTAAATAGTAATGGCTGTGAAAATAATGACTCTTATACAACTTTGTAACATCTTGACCTGGATTCCACTAAACTGGTGTTCTAAGAATTCTCATTATGAGCCCTCAATTGTTCCTCCATATGTACCAGACGCTTCAGAGTAGTAGTGAGGACCTAGGGTGTTCTAGTGGGAAGACTATTCCCATATATCAGAAAAATAAAATAGCGGAAGTAGCTTAGTATAATACACTGTGGAATATAAATAATGTGAAGAAGAAATAAATAATTGAAATATATCATGCTGTAAAAATAAATGAAATGCTATAAAAACCCAAAAAACTATTCCATACATACAACACTAGTCACCCACGAGGATGACCATATATATTCGATAGTTAAAAAGAAACTGATATAAAATTACATTTATGTATGAAAAAATCCAATCTAGATCACGTACCCAATTTTTCTACACAGTCAAACTACAGAAGCCCAATCAAAATAACCCACTTGAGAATCTCCACTCGATCATGCAACTATGGTCCTCAACTCTACCCAATATTCAACTATTCTCAACCTGATAAGAAGACACAAGGTACACCCACACAATGAGGTTCATGTGAAGGGGTGAGAAATAATCTATGTAGGCCACCAAAATTATGAAACTACAAAACATTTTTCTATAAGTGCATGAAAAAGTATGAAAATGATCATCCTTGTTGAGGAACAAATGAAAACACAAGTAAAATGAATATACATGAATCCATAGTCAAATCTTGGGTATGATATTTCGATCGACTTGGAATGTACCACCATGGATGTACATATTTATATGCATAAACATGTATAGTCCCATACCTATACACATATACATAAATTTGAATATTCACATGTATGATTAAAGGAATAAAATAAATCAACAATGGTCTATCCTTCAGTATGTAATCCCTATAGCTCGTAAATCATTTGCAAGGGAATTGATTTGGACATTATGTCACTCAAGATGTATATCCTTAAGATAGTATCTGGGTCTATATTCAAAATCGGTGTATATTTTCATTAGTAAATGCTAGAAATGTCTCTGAGAAATCTATGTCACCATATGGGGGATACATTTCATAACCCTTGGTTCACCCATACTCACCTAAAATAAATGTAGAAAATTCTAGATAAGTACATATGAACATCATGTAATTGGAATAAATCTTGATTCCATACTTATCATTCCATGTAAATATTGTCCATTTTTTAAGCCTTAGGTCCCTGTCCATAAGTGATCATGAAATTTGAAACTCTAATGATCATTAATATTCTAGCCCCTATGTGATCTATATGGAAATTGCACTGGTGATATTCCATGACCACCCCTATGGGTCTCTAATATGGGAGAGTATAATCATCCCTTCTATCCTAAATAGAATAATCATCTAGTGTATCCAGTGATGTGGAATGACATGTCTAACACCATGTTCATGTAACCAACTAGGGAGAGCATAATCAACCTTATCCATTAGGAGAGGATAATAATCCATTATTATAATCATATGGGACGTTGTGCTCGAATATAGAGGAGTGTAATCATCCTCATCACATGTTAAATTGAGGAGAGAGGAATAACGATAATCACATGGGAGATGATAATCATCCAATTGAATCATTATAAGGGATTCCATGCCCGTACATCATTACCATAGGCCCAAAATTCAGATACCATGAATCAAATCAAAAATCCTAATAATATAATAATCAAATATATAGGATCAATGGTAAAGTCCCTAGTAGTACCTCTAGACATACCAGTAAACATATAAAATAACATGGGCCAAAAGATGGATCGATGGAAGAACTTTTGGGAATCCCAAAGTGAATGAAAGATTCCTCATGTCAGGCTTAATACCCAACTACAAAGAATCGCCTCTGGAAATCAAAGCTGCATTAGAAATAAACATGTGAAAGTTTAAACAAAAGAGTGAGGGTGGCCAAATTCATAAATCAAACACTACTTACACATCCACATGATCTTACATGTTCAACACAGGTTCAAAATTGGTTCTAGAGTGATACCTAAAACAATCTCTATAGAAACATGATGTACTAAATAAGGGCATGTCAAACATCAAGGTACCAATTGGGTCTCTCATGTCCTATACTGGTGAGGCATCCTACTAAAGATCTTCAAATATATTCATAAGAAAAGTCACACTACTAGGGATCCTTAGTAGTAATGGAAAAGGGAGGAATCCTAAATGGGATCCTTGAATAGTAAGAAAGACTTTGGTATTATTCAAGGGATCCTCATAACAATATATTGGTGACTGCATACTGTATGAGACCCTATATAATCATATAATAAGGAGGATTCATCCTATATGGAATCCTCAGAATGATATATTGGTAAAGTAATCCTACATGGGATTTTTTAGGTCAGAATGAAAGAAAAGGTAACCTAAATACGTCTTTCGATATCCATTAAGAATAGAGATTCACCATCGTTGGAATTATCTAGATATATACACAAGCAGAATATTCCTATTAGTGATCCTTGGTAAAAAATAGTCTCATGGCTTCATAGTTCAGAAGGTAACATCTTGAAAGGGATACATCCTAAAAGTAAAATCCTCTAAAATAATATTCAAGAGGGATATATCATGGATTATATCAGAATATGTCTCTTTCTTAGGGGACACTGGATATAATCACTAGAGGAATAACCTGCCAGTTCATGAAACTCTACTAAAGAGTTCTAAAACCACATCACAATTATTACCATTGTGATCTATATGAAAAGATACTCAGATTCGACTACTCAAGGTCCCTATTCTAAATCCTGAGAAAAAATATACTAAAATAACTATAAATTGTAGCAAAGGAAGTGTGTATGGCATGTGTGCCTTGGTAAATGACATTCACCCTCAAGGACCCACATGGGCATCTTGTTCTTCCTATAATTTGGGAAAAAATTTCAATATACACAACATAATAGACCTTTAATTGAGGTGTACCCTATATGGGTACCTACCTATATACCTCACATGGTTTGGCCATATGTTCTACCAATCCCTATATAACTAAATAAAATTCATCCGACAAAGGGTCTAGCTGTGTAATATACAAGAAATGATACCCTTACATGGGCATCCTGACTAGGCACTCATCTACACTGGTGATTCCCAATAAACATAATTTATGAAACATACATCATTTTTAATTAAAAAAGTTTATATTCCCAAAAAAGAAAGAACATGTTGTGTGTATTCCGTGAACCACAGACCATGTAGATGGGTTTTCCCAAATGGAAACACCCCACAACGACCAAATCCATCATTTTCTACCCACATACAATAGATCATGCCACAATTAGTCATAATCAAGAACAAAAGGGGCTAAAACTTGAAAATGGTAAATCTGTGAATATCCATGATGAAAAATTAACAAGGAAAACATATGCGAAGTATCCACAAAAGCATATTTTGATTCTATGATCAACAGTTTCTATATGATTATTTTCCATGCACTGATCTCTATCGAAGTACCATTCTTTTTCTCCCTCTCTTTCTATTTCCCTCCCTATCTCATTTTCTCTCTGAACGATATGAAGGTGGAACCCCATTTACATGCTCAAGAATCTATGAGTAAAAGAAAAAAATAGAACTATAAAAATAAAAGGAAGAGAAAGAAAAGATAATGAGAAATAAATAGAAATAGGGGCCTTGAATCATCCCATCGACCAACTTGAGTTTATGTTTTACATAAGAAAAACAGCTCATTATTGACTCAATGGTAGAGAAAAATTTTCAATCTGACTTTCTATTCAAAATAGATAGCTGAATAAACCATTAAAAATATTATAATATTTAATTTATTATATTAATTATTAATTATTCATCAAAAAAACTTATACAGCTAGGATTTCACCCAAACTTCTTTACTATGGTAAACATACTATTACAAGACAAACATAGTGGTTAGAAAAATAATCCAAGTTAATCTTCAATGAGGAAAATACCATTTTACCCATTATAAGAATCTGATATAAAAAAATGAAATTTATGATAACAATTCACATCTGAAAAAACCTATGACCTTAGAACATCTTTTGTTGAAAATGAATGAAAAAATTAATAAGACTATTTGGATTTCAATAATAAAAAAATGTTTTTTATTTTATATAATTGGAATTCAAAAAGTGTCAATTTTATCATTTAATGGGTAATTAACAATATAAATAAAAAAACATTTATTGAAAACATCATTTTTCAACATTAACTTATATTAACCATTTTTCTTATGAAGGTAATGATTTTTAATTTATTTACATATTAGTTTAATTACTAATGGTTTTTTAATATGTTCTAGATTATTTATTTTTGGTTTTCTGTGGATGATATGTTATTGAACATATTGAATTATTGAACGGTAACCAAAATTTTAGGGTGTTATGCCCCCCCAAATAATTTGTTTCCTCATTATTATATTTATTAAATAATAGATAAATAAAAAATCAAATGATATCAATAAGGTATTGATTTCATGGAGTAAAATCATTACTCATATATGGAAGTCTAGGAAACACAAATATAATCATATTTCTATATTGAGTTTCATCCTAACCATTTGGGAAGAATACATCTCTTGGTTTCTATAGAGAATTATTTTATTTCTCCTTGAGTTCATAGTAATAAATTTTTTGATATATAATCAATTGATTTTAAAATATTTTATTCCCTATTCTAGTAATTAGTATGCATACAAATGCACCTAAGTAGTCTTACCCCAAAAATTTATTAATCATACCCAGCATTTTTTAAACATTGTGGTAATAGAAAGAGGGTAGGTAAAAATATAAAGTTATGGAGAATTATCCACTTCCTCATAAGGAACATTTAGATCTATATTTAGAATCCTTATGTCCCTTTTTATAGTAGATACATCCACCACACTAGGCTATTCTCTTTCCAAAATATCCCTCACCAATGTCGCCACCTTAAATAGATAACTGATAATCTCTTCGCATGCCGTATTCACCATTCCTTATGCGACCCACTACATGAAGACCTCCTAGATTAAGGATGGTGGTGGATGGATGCATGACCCCATATTCTCTAGTTAGAACATTAGATACGAAAATAGGCCATTCAAATATAATAATTGTTTCCCATACATGATGTATGGGATCACTTGTTTCGGGGCATTAAACCTAATTCTCAAAGATCTCCTAGACTCATGGTCATAGGTTTGCCTCCCACTTTTCTGCCTCCATTGTATTCCCTATTGATATTTTGGTGGTGGATGAGTATGTATTCAACGTCAACATTTTTCATGGATATTTTATATTTTCATGCAGTATTGGGGCATGTATGTGGGGGTAGTTCATTTACTGATGACGATGATGATGTTTTTTTATTCTTCCATTATAGTGACATTAAGATATATCTATAGTGCATTCGGGACAATATCTCTACCCTCATCCATTTTTAAACAATGATGATTTCATAGGTAATCCCACCATGATTCTTTTAATAGAGAGTTTATGTTGTAATGGTTAATCAATTAACAAAATCACATCAATTCCAACTAATGGAAACAAATAAAAGGATTTATATTACCCCAAAAATCAACATGGGTTAAAATCATATTTCTATAATTTGTTTACATCTATAATAAAATAATTAGGGTATTCAATTAATACATATTTAAAACATCATTGATATAATTATTAATCTAGAATAAGAATCCTATAGGCCATCCACAACTCTTTAGTGGAGAATAATGATACCTTATTCCCTTTCTTTTCATTGCTAAGTCCCTTAGGTAAGAGTATCATAGTCTTTCCCTTGATTTCATTATCTTAGAGGTTATTTATTTTTATCAACCTTATTCTCATACAATTCATTTAGTTCAAACTATATACCTAATAGACCAGAATATATCATTTTAGGTTTATCCTTGATTAATGAGTTAGGTTCTCCCACACTTATTAACCATATAATTAACATAGACATTCCATATTACTATAACCATTCCCAAAATATTATAAAACCCATAAAATCATTGAAATCTATTCTCTAAATATTCAACATATTCTTCCTAAAAAATCATTCCTACATTCATATACCCATGAATATATATAACCACATTATATACTATAAATAGCATGGATTTCCTAAAACCTATTTGTATAGATAAGACATTATTCCATAATGAGATTACATATTCCTTAAAACAATAACTCCATATTTAACCTACAATTTGTAATAACAAATTTTTCATAAGGTTGGAAACATTATAACTTTATATCATAATCCCAAAAATTAAATGGAGGGGAAAATTTATAAACTTTGAAAGAACAGTTCCACACTCATCAAATGAGCATAACGTGCCTCCACTTATTTAAAATATGAATTCACTCTATTGGTTTTGGTGCTAAGTTGAAGCTTATTATGTCATAGGAATATTCATTTATCTCATCATCGACACCGTGATAGTTAAATAAACCTTCAGTATAAGTTCATTTCCCTAATCTTGCATCCTGAAAAGCTTCTTTTCATGAACTAAGTTTAGTCCTCCAACCCCTAGAGTTGTCGGGTCCCTAGTGCCTAAGACATGAAGTGTGACCCCTTAGCTCCTCTTGTCATATCATATAAGGATTATTGTGCGATAGTCCCTAAACATATTTCTTGAGTTCCACCTACCCCACACCCTCAATTCACTTGCATATCAATGAAAATGAGATAGAGGAGGGTTATGTGGTTCATAATCTGGTTGAAGAAGAAGTTTTTGTGGCATCTGATTATCATCAGTGGACACTTCTCACTATTTATGGGATATATCGTTATTAATTGGTGAATTTTTACATTTTCATCGAATACTATGATATTTGGACCATTGTTTGGTTCACTATTAAATATGAATTCCTTTTTCATAACACATATTATTAGACTTAATCAAAACTTGATCCAGAAATGGACACTTCTGCAAGCATAAGAGGTTTGTTCTCTTACACTGATCCTTCATGGTTAAATAGTTAAAAGATTATTTTATGACCATGATTTGGATCCACATTATTAGATTACATATTCCCTTTCATAATCCATATATTCTCAAGATCATTCAGTAGTCTTATGGTTGGACCAATTATACTGAAAATCCCACAATTCATATAGAATTCACTATGGCTATGAGATTTTTTTAAGTGGGCCTATTGGATCCTCTTCCACATAAGAATATCATTCATTAGGTACCGTGTTCACATTATAGAAAATTATTATTTATCCAAGAACACAAAGATCATCCAATATGTGTTTTATTCAATGGAACATAGTTATAGTTTTTAGGAATAATGGTTATTTATCTCATCATCTGGATCCATTATTTGGTTATCCTTCTAAGTAATACACTTCTTTCATTAAATACCATGAGATCTTCAAGCCACATAAAGAGGATCCTTGTATCATAGGTGGTTGGTATACTAGGAGTGGTTATTGAGTTCACCCTAAGTCTTCAATGGATCCCATAAACATGTTTTAAAATATAGTTCTATCCTCTACCCCTTAGAAAAATACATTAGTTGATACATCAAAGAAGGGGGTAATCTCTCTATGAAGTGTGCTGAGGTTACAAATAATCCTTCTCTGGCTGATATTCATGCAGAGGAGTGGTTTTTTATAATCACCACTCATCCCATGTCTCTAAAAAAGGACACAGGGACTAAGAATAGAATTTAGTGAGGCTTATCCTATCCTCCTTGTGAGTCATGTGGTTAAAACCTCTTCTAAATAGAACACCCCTACCAAGAATTTTTTCAAGTCCATTGAAGACCATAGAGTGTTTTAGATAAAATACTACACAACATGATTTTTCTCAAGGATGTTAATGAAAATTCTTCCACCAAATATCATTGATAAATGATCAATATTTGGGTTCATTTTCTAGGGACATATTTCTATTTCTTTTTGTTGATTAAAGCCTATAGGGAAAACTTGTTCCATATCAATGCTCCATCCACTAATCAAGAATACTTGGGGTCTAGATCCCTAGTAAAATGAAATTTTCTTATTTGAACTATATATAGAAAGGAAATCTCCATTCATTTGATCATTTATCATAAACTAAAACAATAATCTGTCACCTATTTTTCTTAGAATTTACATCTTAATATTTTTCATCATGGGAATCCTACCAATTGTCTTATGTGGTTTTTTTGATATTTTCAAATACATGTGGAATACATGAATAGGTAATCCAATCATTTCTCCATTAAGGATATTAATATTTTATATACCATATTATTGTTTTTTGTATATTCCATATGCAATCTAGCTTAAATAAGGGGACAATAGTATTTTATGTCCGCCTTCTATCCTGATTTAGCTATATGGATAATTAGAGGAGACATCAATACTATTATAAATGATTCCAAGATAATTCTATGGAGAATTTATACTGGAAATTCTATTCATGATTTTATTCTTTTATTGTAACACCCTGAGATATTTAAGAAATATATGTTTTTTCAAATATATTCTTTATCTTTGATAGCTTTTGTAACACAAAATAACGTGTTTAGATAAACCCTTGTATACTATTAAAATAGTATTATAACTTTCCATTGGTTTTGTGGGTATTAATATGAATAACTAAATTATGAAAATTTATGGTTTAAACTTGCATAAACTTAAATCATTGGTTATCAATTATTTATTAATAAAAACAAAAATCATTTGAAGTATATAGGAGATATTATTAGAAAAAAATATATTTTTATCTAAGAAATGAATTTTTATCCAGATAAATTAAATTGATATCATTAGTGAATTATTTTAACTAAATTATTATAATATATAACAAATTAAATTTATTAACAATAATCTAATATTTTTTTATTATGAATAGAAAAATACTAAATCCAGTTTTATGGTTAAAAACATAATTTTTCATTCTAAAAATTAGTTTTAATCACAATTTTTACACCTATAGTAATATTATCTAATTCAATTGATATGTATTTGATTAGATAAAATTAATAAAATATTGAAATTAATTACGATAAAATTTTGTAAATAGTCACCTTTAATTTTTGCTTAATATGAAAAATAATATTTGAAAAATTTATCGCCTCGGTAAAGGGTAAATTGGGTAGATCTATGTTGAAGATAATTGTTAATGGAATCTATTTCCATCCTAATTATTGTAATATTAATGTAATTTCACCATTATCACTTTTTTCTAGAAATTTAACTATTTAATGAAATTTTTTCCAAGAAAATGATCTCAACGATATTTAATTAAAATAAAGTTACAAAATTTCAAACTTTTCGTTTTAATATCTATTATGTTTCCAAAAAGGGATGAATGAAATTTATGAATGAATATAAGTGTTTATTTTGAGATTAATTAAATTATTTTAATGATAGAAATTAATTTATATTTTTTTAACTATATAATGACATTAACTTCTTATGAAACACCAATTCAATATTTCTCCATTTAATAAAAAATCATAATAAATGATTTAAAAATATTAAATGTGGTATAATTTGAATTTTTTAATGAATCCCATGAATTTTATAGACCTATATTAACTATTAGGGAGGGTTTAAAGAATTATATTATAATTCTCTCTTTGTAATGATGTATTTAATATTAAATTAAATCAATAGTGTTAATGTGACATTAATTATATTTTACAATAAATAATATTTAATTAAATGATATAAAAATCATAAAATTTTTTATTTGACCAAATGAATGTGATATGGTTTTAAAGACAATCCATGGTATTTTTATAGGTATTTTTTTATTTTATATTATTATTATTACCTCTTAATATGTTGAAATTTTTTATATTATGGTAATTGTGAAAAGGGTTAATGGGGGGTTAGATCTGAAACATATCTGTAAAAATTTGAAACAATGATTATCAAAATATTATTTTATAAGATTAATTATACTCATAATCCAATTATAGTAAAATATTTTCTATTTGGATCCATTTTAACATCAAGAATAATTTCAATTAATTTAATAATTTAAGAAATTCAATGAATTCCTCATCCCTTGATTTTAAAAGATAACCCCTCCTTTATCTTCTTCACACCATATTAAGTCTTTTATCCAGAAAAAAATCTAAAAATTTATCTTTTTAATGTTTCTATCCATATTAAAGAGGTTTTATTCTTCCAAAAATAAAAACCCTAGAGGTATTTATATGAGATCTAAATGAGTTGTTTCAATGAATAAGTAATTTTCTTAACCGACGACTTTTTTAAATTCTTCCATTACCTCCTCCAAATATATTACTTTATTCATAATAATAATTATTCTATGTCCCAAATACACTGAAATTATATTTTTATTATTATAAGACCATTATACACCCACTTTCATATCAAATGTTATGTGAAACTATCACTCGTTCATATGTATGGCTTACCGTCTCTACATAGAGAAACAATAAATTTTTCATCATTATATTTTATGGATGGGAATTTTTATGGGTTTCATATTTTATGTGTTATTGTTTTTAAAATTATAGTCCTTTATTTATAATATCAATTCAACCTTATTACCTTCCAATCCATTATGAAATGATAACTTCACTTGTTGGTATGTGTGGATTACCATCTCCCCGAAGTGATGTGATTTGTAATTAAATTATACATTAAGTTGATGATAATGAGGAAAAAAGTATATTAATATATATGATATATATATGATATAATAAGGATCTTAAAATGGTGATGTTAATATTTACTTTTCTTTCCATATATCCATCAAAAACTAAAATCATTGTTCACGCGTACATACAGATTAGCATCTCCATAAATGGTATAAATCAATTTCATATCCCTAGAATTTATGTATAACTATAAGAAATATATAATTATTATATATATTATTAACACCATTATTAAAATTTAATATATGATTGAACTACGATAAAAGTCTATAGACTGAAACTCCTATGCCAAAACATTCATTAAAAACAAATCAATTGTCACACACAATAGTGATTTGAAAAAAATGTTATTTATAAATGGGATATAAAAAGTTTAAAGTAAATCATATATGTTATGAAAAAAATAAATTTGGTTCTAGGATAAGATTTATAATTAAACTATAATTATCATACATGAGGTTTGAACTTATAAGTAGGTTTTCGTAGCTAAGCTAAAGTGTTTTATGTTACAATATCATTGATTAGTTGGAATGTTTTTGATTAATTTTCCAATGATTAAATATTATTATCTTTCTCTCAGGAAATTAAATAATTTTATTTTCAATAGGATATTTCATAAAAATAAATTATATCAATTAATTTCCCTCATTAAGTACTCATGATATAGAAAATAGGTTTTATGGAAAATCGACTTCATTTATCTCGTCGGTTGAAAAACAATTTTATTCCATATACATTTTAAAAAAAAAATAATTTTAATATTACCATATTATTTTTATTGTAATTTCTACCCTTTTTAGTATTTACAAATTATTATAAAAATAATCCCTCTGTCGTTTTTTGAATGAGGTACTATTTTAATTTTTACCATAAAAATTAAAATAATTATTTCCTTTTACATATACAACATGAATATAATTTCACCCTATCATAACTGCTCAATCATTTCAATATTCCTCTATATATTTCCATGTTCATTTTGAAATAAAATTTTCTCCATAAAATTTTAGATATGTTTATATATTCAATATTTTATTTAAATTTGTGAAGGTTATTTTCCCATATAATGATTTAATTGTATTATAAATGTATTTATGATAATCAAAGAAAACATCCCTTGATTTCACTTATGATTTAATGGAGATAAAATCCAGAGATACCATCCTTATTGTTTCTCTATATTTTTTATGTTTATGATGACTAGATGATTATGAGACCCAAATAATATCATTGGGATATACAATGATAAAATGGTTATGAAACACATTTCATTTCTATGGGATATACTATAATGAAACATTTATGAAACCTATTTCTTTTCAAGGATTTTCAAATGATAAAAATATTATGAACATATAGAACACATATGTATGATTTTAATTATGTGATTGGTGTCACCTATATATCCCTCCAATTCCTTAGATAAATATTCATATTTTATGATAAAAATAAGACATTAATATGGCCTGAACCCAGTTCAGTAAGGGAATTTATCCACTATGATAGTAACTGGTGTGATCTATGAATACTAGTATTTTTTGTGGAATTAACCCATTAAACTATTAAGATCTTAGATAAGAGACATCGCCATTAAAGAAATTATTTTCTATGATTATTTGATTACAACGTTTCAATGTCTTATGCAAATATTATGTTCTCATGGAACATGTAATTTGAATTATTTTTTATTAATCTCTCATTAATATCCAAGATTTATGAAATTACCCCATATTATGACATATTTTTTTTGAATTTTATAGTTTTTAAATGTCAATATCATGTTATTTTAAAATATTTCTTATGCTATGTTTAGATGCTCATTGTTTTCACACCTATTTACCCTTAAAAAGAATCATACCTCAACATCTTATAATGTTTCCATTCTTATGTTAGGATGAAGGGTTTTATGTATGATATGTATAAGAAGGGAGATATTTATTTAGATCTATGTGTTAGATAATGTATTACAATTATGAACCATTTGTTTATGATTCCATGTTTCAAATGAGACTAAACCTTTATGATTATAGACTATATTGTTATGTTATGTAAGGAATATCCATCTATTTAGATATATTATATATTTATGAGAATTATGGGACATTATTGTTGGAAATTGAGAAAGTTATATTTAACCATTTGAAACTAGGATGAGATTACTTTATAGTGAACCCGAGTGGTATTTATATGTATAAGATAAATAATATTGTTTTGGTAATTGACATGAATGACCTTGTATAAACCTAAGGTTTCAAAGAATAATGTGTGACAATTTAGATATACATTAAATGATTTTTAAATATTATGTGGATTTACACTATGATTATTGTTCATCAAACAAAGCTTTGGTTTTTGTTAATGGGTATAGCCTAAATGATTCATGTTATTTATGAATTTTATGGGTAATTAATTGATTTTCCCCCTATGATATTTAATGTTATTGGATATGGAATGAAAAATATAACTTTTATACTCAGAAACCTTTCGGAACAATGAATCACACAGAACATCCAAATACAAAATGGTGGTAAAAAAAATTTAAGTCATTAAGGAGTCAAAATAAACCTCATTTTAGTGGGTCCAATTATCTACATTCCTTTGAGTGGTGGATCAATACCATTGAAAATATATTTTATATTCTAAATTGTTTAGAAAAATATAATTTTATTCTCGATGGTTATCATTTGGAAGGAAAAGTAGATAAATGGTGTACTTTTATCAGGAATAAAAGGTGTTAGAAATAAATAGATAATATAGAGTGGAATGAGTTTAATAAATTATTTCTCAATTATTACATTCCACACACATTCTTTATGAAAATAGAGAAGTAATTCCATAAGTTTAAATCAAATTATAATGAATCTATTTGTAAAAATGAGTCAAATATTACAAGACTTGTGATATATCTCTCTGGAATTATCATACAACCGAACGATAGGGTTTATCCATTTTCTATTTGTTCAAAACCAAGTCTATAAAGGGTGATAGATATATGGTACATCATTAGGTGTGAATAAATCATTCAATGTTAAATGGAGCTACAGTGGAGATTATAGTAATCCATTAATCTTGAGATTTTGAAAAGAAAAGAAAAAAGTAATTTAAATGAAATTATAAAAAAATGGAGTGAATAATATGAAGATTATATTATTATAAAAATGTGGCCGGAAACAAGGGGGAATTATCTTAAAGAAACTAGAAAAAATTTCAAGCATGGAATGGAATGTCAATGGGAAATTGAATGCTTAAGTTAGGCGATGATGTTTGATAATAATATGAATATAAAGAAAGAACTACATAATGAAACATCGATTACCCAATGTTTTAAATTACATTATTATAGGAATAATGCTAACTAGTGACCAAATCAGATGGTTAATGATGAATATCGATGTCAATAACCTTTAAATCCAAGAGACAAAAGGAAATCTAAAGAGATCACGATTTATGATGAGTGGTACAATAATAATTAAGTGAAATGTATACTTACCATCCACTCAAGAACTAATTATATCCTTTTTTATTCCAAATATACATATTCATTCATATAAAAATAGTTTTTAATGGGTATCATGGTACCAGCATAAAAATTATATGTTGAGTTAGAAGTAAAAACACCTAACGGTATGATTATCGAATCATAGGTCTATGGTTTTCCTCAGTTGTTTTTTGGGAACGTGTTTCCTATAAATATTTTAATCTAGACTCCAGTTGAAACAAATGTTATTTTGGGAATTTGTTGGACTTATTTACCAAAATAACACATCAATTGTTAAGTAACGAGATTTATGTGAGGCATTCTAGACCAAACTATCTACTATTGATGTGATGAATAAAATTAACATTTGATGAAAATTACATTCATCATATAGGTCATGATTTTTATTCTAAATGGGATTATATCACAGATTAATAGGGAGAAACTCAATTTTTATGATATACCTGATGTGTGTTTATTTATTTATTTCTTTATAGAAGAATTATTTGTTCTTCTACTCAATAATGATGTTAGGTTTTTACCAAAACTCATATCTAGTTATACAACTACTTTGAAGACTCTGTATATAATAGAAACTATTGAGTTGTAAGATATTAAGAAGAAATAACAAGATAATCATGAAAAAGGATTCATTTACCATGTGTGTCTCCATGGGGTGCACCTATTCTATTTTTTAAGATGAAATAATGATTAATGTGACTCTTTAATGATTATCAGGAGTATAATAAGATCTATATAATGGATAAGATTCATTTATCCCATATTGACGACTTGTTTGATCAAATTCAACGCACTTAATACTTTTACAAGATTGATCATCAATATGGATATAATCAATTGAGATTAAAGAATGTGTATATACTCAAAAACCATTTTGTACAAGGTGTTGACACTATGAATTTATAAGATTCCATTTAGTCTTACTAATTTTGACACTATCTTATTTGATATAATGAATAAATTCATTATAGAATAAATTAATCAGTCTGTGTTAGTATTTATATATTATATTTTAACTATACTCAAAGAGTTATGAAGTGTATGAAGATCACATGATAATTGTACTTAGGACCCTATGGAATGAGAATCATTGTGAAAAAATCACCATGTATAAATGTTGGCTTCAGAAAGTTAAATTACTAGGTCATATAATTTCATGAGAGGGTATATCAATGGTTCCATAAAATAAAGAAGTTATTTTACATAACCCAATTCCAACCATTATTACCTAGAACTTTTGTTTTGTTGGTTTGTATGGACATTATCATCTACTTGTGTTGAAATTTCCATGGATATCGAACCAAATCACCATGTTAACATAAAAGGGATAAAAGTTATTTTTGATGGATGAATGTGGGGAATGTTTTATGGAATTAAAGAGAAGACTAGTTATAACACACGTTCTTTCACTACCCTATAGTGGATAGGGGTTTGTAATCTATATTGATGCATCCAATAAAGTGTCTGGAAGCATACTCATGTATCACAATATGGTTTTGTCTTATGAATCACAAAAATTGAAGGTCTGTTGGAAAAATTTACCAACTCATTATTTGGAGTTAGCTATTGAAACAATTTCATTCAAGATATACATGATATATCTATATATATATAATGGTGTGACATATATACTGATCAAAAATGTTTATGGTATATTTTCTCCAAAAAAAGATGAACATCCACCAAAGAAGATAGTTGGAACTTTCTAAAGATTACAACTACTCAATACATTATCACCCTAATAATATGAACAACGTGGTATATTCATCGGGTCTAAATGATCATGATAAATTATTTATGATGAGGATAATGAAATATCTAATATTTCTGGACTTGAAAATGATGGATCTTGAATTATTGAAGGAATGTGAGAAATATTATCTTTCTCAATAGAATTTTCAACCATCTCTACCTATGAATATAAAATAGGTGGAGAAAGATGATGTAGAGATGTAAAATAATGAGAGAAATGTTACTGAGTTCAACATTGATTATGTTGAATAATAATTTTCATGAACTATGTAAGTGTCCATTTAGTTCTATATTTGAAGAACAAGATGCTTTATGAAGAACATAGTTATTTATTCACTATTCATCATAGAATTAAAAAAGATATATTGATATTTGGAGAGAATTTATGGTCAAATGAAATGAAGATAGATATTTCATAGTAGGTTTCCAGATGCTTGGTATGTCATAATGTTTATACTGAGAGATATAATTCTTATGTGATGTTCTAAGAATAACCCATACTAGAATGGAAATGGGAAAAAATCAACATGGACTTCTCCATCAGAGTCCCCAGAACATCTGAAGGGAATAATGTAATATGGGATCTAATTGATAACCTTATGAATCCATCAAACTTCATTTCTATTAGATAATATTTATCTCTTGATCAACTTACTCAGTAATAAAATAAATAAGTGGCATTATTTCACTGTGAACCACTATATATTTTATCGGATCAAGATATTCTATTCTCTATAATGATATGTACAAGTCTTAATCATGCTCTGGATATAGAGTTATGTTTCAATACTAATTTTCATCCATATACATATGTTATGTCTAATAAGACCATTAAAATCGTAAAGTCATATTTATGGATTTTTATGTGGATTTCAAAGGTTGTGGGATCAACACATTCCATTGATGAAATTTTCAGTACTATAAAAATACCTTATACCAATGGTTCCAAACCATTGCTATAGGCCTATAAAACGTTGGTATATCCTATACCAATGATTTGGAGAACTTTTGGCCAGTAAGACATGGGGATAGGTCTATACCAACTGTTTTTGGAAAACCATTAGTATAGACCTATACCAATGGTTTTATAAACTGTTGGTATAAGTAATATGAAAATTTATAACAACGGTTCCATAAAACTATTGGTATATGTAATTCAAAAAAGAATCATTCAGTTGGTTTTGATCCCAGCACCACCGGTTTCTGATTTAATGACCTAACCACTAACCTAAATTAATTTTGTGAACATAATTTCATAAATATATATATATATATATTATCATAAGTATTTTAATTTTTTATTTATTTAATTTCCTCTATAAAAATATTCAATTAAAAATACATGTACTTATACCAACGGTTCTCAAAACCGTTGGTATAGACCTATACCAACGGTTTTGAGAACCGTTGGTATAGATTCATTGATTTTGGGACCTATAACAATGTTTTTGGACAAACTGTTGGTATAGGGGGGACCTATACCAACGGTTTGCCCAAAACCATTGGTATAACTTCAAATTAGTGACCTATACCAACGATTTTGGCCAAACTATTCATATAAGTTTAAATTGGAGAGGTATACCAACGGTTTTCCCAAAACTGTTGGTATATATCTTATTTTGAGTAGTGTTTAATAAAATAATAAATTTCACTCCACAATTTAGATGCATCCTTACGAATATCTATATTTTAGGAAGTGAAGAACTATAAATAACTAGAATAGAGTTTGAGAAATAAATTTATTGAGTCTTGATCAAGCTTAGGAAATTGAGAAGATGGTTAAATCCACTTATTATTAAATAATAGATACTCGAAATAAACAAAATTTCAAAGTGACAATCATCAGAAAGATCTAGAGTTTGATATTGATGGCAAGGTATTCCTAAAAATTTCTCACTGGATGTGGGTAATGAGATTTGTAAATAAGGGAGACTTATTAACTAGGTATATAGGTTCTTATGAAATGTGTGATCATATCAATATGGTATCCTATTGATTGGTTCACCCACTGAATCTCCCTCAAGTTCACGATGTGTTTCATGTATCTATCCCGAGGAAGTACAGAATCAATAATTCACATGTATTAAAATTAATGGTCATAAGACTTGAGAAATATTCTTTTTATGAGAAATAATTAGTTGATATTTAGATCGTGGAGAGAAAGTGGTATGAAATAAGCCCCCTAACCTAGTTAATGCATTGTTTAAAAACTAACAATTTGAGGAAGCTATATTGGAATATAAGAATACAATGAGGAATAAGTATCATTAGTTTTTTATATCATAGTAAAAAAATATCATGGGAAATAATATTTTAATGGAGTATAATGTAACATCATGACATTTTTATGAAATACTTTTCTCAAATAAATTAAATTTCATCAGGATATTGTGTTACATGTAATAAATATTTTAGACAAACAATGATACACTATAAAATAATTATGATAAAATATTTATTTGATTTTTGGGTATGAATATGGATAAATTATTTATTAAAATTTACTCTTTATACATGTATTTAAATAATTAATTAGTTTTCAATTATTTATAAATGGAATAAAATTATTTTGAAAATAAAATATATGTTTTCATGATAAACTTTTTTTTATGTTTGTAATGTATCTTTATCATAATAAATGAATTTTATCAATATATTTTAATTTTTTTAATTAAATTTTTATATTATATATTCAATCCAATGTTTTAACAGTAAGCAAATCAATTTTATTATGCATAGAATAATAATAAATACAATTTTGTGCTTAAGATATATATCATTCTAAAAAGAAGTTTTCGTCTCATTTTGATCAATTACATTAAATCCAATTTCTGCTAATTATAGGAATTTAATAAAATATAAACTTATTAAATATTTATAATTGTAAAGATAAAATTTGTTAAATAAGAATCTTTTATTTTTTGCCTATATGAATAGTAATAGTGGTATAATTTATCATCTCGATAAAGGGTCAATATTATAAATCTAGTTTAAAAATATTTGGTAAGACCATTATTTTTTATCATGATTCTTATTTTAATAATTCAATTAAACCTCTATCACCTTATTATCTTTTAGTAAATGTTTAACGGACAGTTTCCAATGATAATTACCTTTACAAAATTTAAATCAATGAATGTTTTAAATTGTCTACCATTTTGTTTTTAAAATATCTAAAATGTCCATATAGAAAAATATTAATGATTAAATATAAGATTCTATTTTAAAAAGAATAAAATTAATTTCATTATAAAAATAACTATGATTTTGGAGTAATTATATAATTATTGTAATTTTTTATGCTACACTAATGCATCATTTTTCCATTTAATAAAAAAACATATTAAATGAAATAAAAATTATTAAAATTTATACAATATGAATTAGTTAATGTATCCCAATAATTTTATAGATTACTAAGATATATTATAGGTGTGTTATAGAATAATATTTTAATTACATTTTTATGTTGAAGTATTTACACATAAATTAAATAAATAATGTTAAAGATTGAATTAATGATATTTAGCAATAAATATTAATATATTAAAAGATATAAATTTAATAAAATTTTAGATTCATCCAAATTAATGGTATAAAATTCTAAAAATAATAAATTTTTCATTTATGGGTAATTTTCATTTTATAGTAACATTTTTAACCCTTAAATTGTGGAAAACATTAATACTACGGTAATTGTCAAAGGTTTTAATGGGGGATAGAGCAAAACGATGAGGGTAAAAATTTGATCTAATTTTTTTCAAATTTTCTTGTATGGGTTTATTTAGAATCATAATCATATTATATTTTAATATTTTGAAATCAAAGACATTGGAGCAAGAAAATTAATTTATATTAATTTAATATTTTATGAAATTCAAAGAGTGTCCCTCCCATCAATTATAAATGGGTACCCCCTCCCATTATCTTCTACACACAAATTTGAGAATTATAGTTTGTCAAAAAATTTCAAATTTTTCTTCTAATATATTATAGAAACATTATATATGTTCTTTTATTCCCAAAATATCAACTCTATAGTCCTTCAGAGGAGGTATAAAGGAGCCTTTTACAAGAAGTGGTCATCCCCTTAACCGATCACAATCTTTTAATTTTTCCTTTTACCTACTCTTAATCTATTATATTTTTTCATAAAATAATAATTCAAGTATTGAAAATATAATGATATATTATTTTTATTATTAAAACAACATTATACACACTCATTTCCATAAAATGGGAAGTGAAAGTATCACTCATGCATATGTACGACTTATCATCTCTACGTTGGGATACAATTCATTTATCATCACAATATTTTATATTTTGGTATAATGATGGGTTTAAAATTTATATATGGTATTTATGACATATTAATTCTTCAATAATGATAATATCATGTCAACATTCATACCATTCAATCATTTTTTGAATGATAACATCACTCAAGCATATGTGTGGACTACCACCTCCACGATGTGTTGTGATTTGTTTTTAATTTATATTTTAATTTGATAGTAAGGAGTAATAATTTTATGAATATATATGATATATATAATACAATAATTATATTGTAAAAGTTAATTAATATTAACCTGCTTTCAACTATCAAAAAATGAAAACAACATTCACGAGTACATACGACTTACTTTCTCAATGAATGGTGTAATTCATTTTTATATCCATAATTTGAATGGATGCCTGTAAAAATAAATTTAATTAATATATATGATATTTTTACCATTGTTAACATTATGAATATTATGGAATTATTATAAAATTATTAAAACAAAAACTACCATACCTATAATTACACAAAAAACGAAGCAATTGTCAAACTAAATTGTGATTTTAATAAATAGTTGTAAATAAACAGTTAAAAAAAGGATAAAATCAAACCATATATTTTATGATATAAATATTTTATTTCATATAATAATATTTACAATAAAACCATATTTATAATATAGGAGGCTCTAAAATTTATGAAGGAATTCTAACATTGGGTAAGGGTTTTAATGATATAGTGTCACTATTTATCAATATTATATATGATTTTGTTTCCAATGATGAAATCCAATAATATATCTCTCAAGAAACTAATAATTTCTATAATACAGTCATTATTTCCGGAAAATAAATGTTTTAATTTAATATTCCTCACCTCAAGTACACAACATACCAAAAATATATTTTCAATGAAAGTAAACATAATTTCTTTCATCAGTTGAAAAAAATTAACAATGCATATTCATTTTATCAAAAAATTTGTTTAATGATGGTTTTTAATAATTTTACTATGGGTATTTAAATTCATTTTTACCATTTTTTAATTTCTAAAAAATATTTTAAAATTAATCTTTATTTCCATTTCTGAATAGGGTTCATTTTTAATTTTTAACGATAATGTGAACGTAATATTTTCTTTTATGTTTTATGGAACAAAAAAAATTTCATGACATCATGACCAGTCAATATGTTGAATCATATTATTCAAGTTTCAAATGTTCTTTTCAAATATAAATTTTTACATAATTTGTTTTAATTTTAGTATTTTGATGAAGCGATTTCAAAATGGAATGTTTATTTTTTTCGATAATGTTTTCATTGAATTTTTATAGTAATTCAATTAATCAAGTACAACAACCCTTGATTTAACATTTTATTTACTAAGGATATGATCTAGTGATTCCATATATATTCTTTCTCAAGATGGTTTAAGTTTAAAATGAAAATATTTATATGAAACACAATTATATTCCAGGGGTAATTCTATGATGAAATGTTTATGAAACATTTATCTTTTACATGTGTTATATTTAGATTAAATAATTATGAAACAAATTTATTTTCATGATATCTAAGGAGATAAATCTATTTTGGTCATGTGACATGCATAAGAATAATTTTATCAATTTAACAGGCTGTACCAAAATCTCCCATAAATAAATTGGGATGGATTGATATATGATGAGATAAATAATTATATAATGGGAAGTGAACCAAGTTCAGTAAGGTACATTGTTCACTATGATAGTCATTATAATGGGATTTTAATAATATGATTTTTTAGAGAATGAAACCATTTCACTATGATAATATTTGAAAAGCGCACTGAATACTAAGGAAATGATTTTCTATTCTTATATGTCTTCAAAAATTACATTTATTATGACTATATTATTCAATTATGGTTCATTTTTATTAATTGTGTTATGAATAATGTATAAAAATATTCATTATAATATATGAATCGTTATTATGATCAATGATATACATGGTATAGTTTTAAAATGTTCTTCTCATGTTCTTATATAATTTTTCTCATGTTATGCTTATATTATCATTAAAATCACCTTTTTGTACCCTTACTGAGAATCTGATCTCAACATTTTCTTTATATTTTCTTTCCCTATATATGAATAATTTTTTTACATATGGTATTTCTAAGAAGGGTGATAGTTATGAAGATATGAATGGAAGATGATATTGAACCATTTTGAAAAATTTGATTATGTTTCCATGTTTTCATTAATATTATACCTATGTGATTATGGAGTGAATAAATATTGTGTAAAGAATATTCATCTATTTAGATAATATATATATAAATATTTGAAAATTATGGCTTGTTTTATTCATTTATTATAATCATCTTCTATATTTGGGTTTCTTTGTTTATTTCTTCACTTGTTGCAATAAGAAATGAGGTTAAGGTAGAATTTATAGTATACTTGATTGATGTTTTTGAAATGTTTATTCCCTTTCTAGATTTTTGTGTTCTTATATAACTCAAATTTCCATGTATCTCTCTGACTAATCCCCTATTTTCATTCTCATTCATTCCACTAATGAAATGATAAAATGATTCTTTTATACCAGCCAGAATATTCATTGGAATGGTTATAGGGAGATGCACCAATCATCTTGGATGGATCTATTATTGGGTATAAAATTATTTTATCTTAAATATAAACTCATAAGTATAAATATTAATGTTATTTATTGGCAAATAATGATTCCTATATCTGATATTAATTTACAATACCTTCAAGCGGACATCAACTAGATGGATCATCAAGTACAATGTCAATGGAATAATAAAAAATTTATTCTTTTGTCTATAAAAAATAAACTATTGGAATATATATTTATTTATCTATATAAATATTCTATATAATGATATAGATCTTCATGTATTAAGGAAATAAAAAAATATGGTTTATTCTCATGTGTGAAAAAAGAATAAAATGTTTTAAAAAAGGATCAGTCTCACTATTCTAGATGTGTTTCGCACTATTGATTCAAACATTGCAGGTCCTATAGAGGTGTCCTATTTATCTGAATCTCACTCAAGTCTTTTTCAACCATAATTGGTGCTTCCCATGATTGGGTTAAGGCCAAATCTATCTTTGAAAATATTTTAGTTTATATTAATTATGTTAACAATCACAAGTTGAGTCATCTTCCTAAAGAAGAGGAAATATTTTATTCCATAAATAATCTTAATCCTATGTTTTTTCTAGGTTGATATGGGTTTCAAGGTGATTTCAACTACAATGATATGGATAACATTATAGGGAAAGTGTGGAGTGTTTTCTATTGTTATTATATAGTGGGGTCTATTCCCATTGTTACATCAAAAAAATAATTTCTCTCTTACTAAAAAAGTGAATCAACCTAATAATTTTTGGAGAGTCCATATTATATGTTTGTGTAACTTCATGTATAGAGTTTTAGAAGCTATAAATTACAATATAATATCCATAAATCCATGATTCCAAGTTTCGAAGGAACATCATAGGTTCATTAAAGGTAAAAGTGCTGAAGGATCCATTGTCCTTGCCTAGGAAATTATTGATGATCCTGACAAGAGAGGTAAAGTTAACATTTTTATGATCCAAAACAAATATTGAAAAGGAATATTATTGTATTTAGTGCTCTTTTATTCTCAATTTTTACAAATAATTAATTTTCTAAAAGTGGGTGTATAATTTTTTCTTCAATTTTTTCAATTATCCATGGTTCGCTAATTATTATATGAAGATTTGGTTTAGTTTTGTCAAATATATAAGGGGATTGAGATAGGGTGGCCCTATTTCCCCAAGTGAAATAATATTTTCAAAGGATGTACTAAGAATAATCATCAATGAATTTTTTTATTATTGTATGATTCATTGATTCATGTGGATACATGGTATTTTTTTTTATTTCCTAAATCTTATTTATAGAATGAAATGATATATTTTTCTCAATTGTAGTGCCAATTCAATTAGAAAAATGAAGGTTATTTTGTTTGAATGTTTTAGTATTTCTAGGCAATGCATAAATTCAAGAAAAATTATTTTAATTATTTCTAACAAGTGTTCAACCAAGAGATCTATGGTGATCTAGGATAGAGATTTCATTGTTAATCAAATGATTCTATTAGATTATTTGGGAGCCTCGTTATCCTACATGAGATTAATAATTAAAAATAATGCCAATATTGTTTAAAGGATCATGGACATGATCATGAATCAAAAAATTCACATACTATATTTTAGATGAAGACATACATTGGTTAATATGGTTATATCTTCCATCCTAATTCATATTTTATTCGTATGTCGACCTTCCAAACAAGTTCATAAGAACATTGAAAGAATACTCATTTTTTATATGGGAATACTATCAGGAAGCGAGGAAACACTGGGATAGTTGGTCTAGAATTTAAAGGCCATATCATGAATGAGGCATCTATCAGAGGGGTAATGAAGGTATCATATGGAGGTTATAGGAACAACTCAACTCAAAAGTATCCTCAGGAAATATACTATAGTAAACTTTTATTAAGAGAATATATGGATCATTCCCCCTTGAATTAGTAGTCAGGTCATATATATCTCATTATAGGTCTATATTGTTCTCATGGAATCCATTATATATAACTCTCAGTGTTTCATTGGGTGGGGATATATCTCATTCTAGGAAGACAATTACGGTGGAAGTCTCATGTATTTTTCCGGTTTCCTTATTCAATAAATCAATTTCAAACATGTTTCTATATATCCTCAATTTAATAAATAAATACATGATGTGGACTATAAAGTGAATCATTCATATAATTAAAATTATAGAGGACCCCTACACATTTATCACATGTTCCCACTCAATAGGAAAGAAATATTCTTCATGGGTTCTGAGACATGACTCATATTCCTAAAAATATATATATAATGGGTAACAAGAACCCAGTGCAAGGCTATTTATACTAATTAAACATTCAAATATAGATGATATGAATGCAAGATTACCCTATTAGAAACAATATTAAATTAATTTGTATCCCTATTTTTGTGAAGTGTAAATATTATATCAATTATAAAACTTGAAAAGTGGATCGTATTTTCATTAAGAGTGAATGGAAGTACAACTATGGTTTATAATTTTATGCTATCGAGGATTCATTTACAGTTTGATTTTAGAGGATGATATTACTCTGGTGAGTTAGGAAAACTATGTGAGGTCCTATTTAGAAGCTATGGGTTTGTGGGTCATAATCACAATACCTTTTTAGATTTTATGGGAACCTTGTAATGCGGGCTTCCATAAAAAGATATAACCTAATTTAAAATAAATCCATAGAAAATTCATAGATCCTATATAATATATTTTTTACTAATGTATATATGTGAAAATATTGATGGAATTGTAGGTCTATCACCCATGAAACAACCTCTCTTTTGGTGAATCTACACATTAGTGAATGGAGATAGGTTCCTGTGAGAAGTTCTAGGCCCATATTATTAGTTTCAAAATAAATAAAGATGAAAATTATGCCTAAGAGATTGTGAAAGGTGATGGTATTGTTCAAAACTCATGACGTTCAGTTTTCCTATCATTATCGGCACTCTTTTGGGAGGGTAACTTATTTCTAGTTATGGCAGTTGTGATTCCTCAAGGTGTTAATATTTATAAGCCTCATAATTTTTCATTGATAAATGTGGAAGTTGACATCTCTATTGTGGTCAATACTTTAAATGGTGATTCTGAATGCTCATTCAATATAATCTACTATGTAATAAATCTTAATGTTATTATTTAATAAGACATGAACATTTTTCATCCTTGGGGTGAAGGAATCATGTCAGAGGATATTCTTAATTATAAAGTCAAGTAGGATGATAAGGTTCTAGTGTTTGATAATTTTAATGCTTTTCAAATTTATTATGGTTAGATTGTCTAAGGGGATTACAATTCCATTCTTTTTTTCATCCCCCATGATCCCACCATTATGGAAGTATTTTTCCTTGATCTTGTATTTTCCTATTAATAATAGTGTTCAATTATCAATGAAAAATGCAATGAAATTCTATTATAAAATCATGAATCAATTACCTATCATAGCATTACCAATTACTATCTTACATCATAAAAATAAAACAATACTTTATTATATCATTATCATGGGTATATTTACCATAATACTTATCTATACATGGATCATGAGTTATAAAACCTATAGATCTAAAAATATAACCTTATCATAAAATCACTTTTCTAGGTTATTAATCCCATTTAATATGTGTTTTTATAACTTTAAAGTAAATAATAATGAATCATAATCGAAATTTATTTCCTATAATCATTAAAAATTTCATAATATATCATAATATCATTGATAAAAATGACTCACTAATGAAAATGGATATCTGTTCCAAGATAATTAAAATATCAATGTCATTACATTTTGTTACACTTTGAGACTCGTATTTTATATTATAATTTTAACATATTAAAATTTTTAACCACTTAATTATAATCCATTATTTAGTTATAGTACATCATGGTTTCTAGATACAAAACATTCACAGATTAATTTTTTTATCCCATTTCAAAAAAATAATAAAACCAAAATTCCTATGATAATAACAAAAATAAGTATATGAAAATATAAATCAGAATAGTTCTTCACCTATGAATTTTTTTTATTATATTTTCAAATAAATAGTTTAATTTTATTTGTTTAATCCTTGGTTACCCCTATTAGTTTTTTAAATTAGTTTCTCTAACATATTCAAATAAAAAATTATTAAATCATTTATAGTGGTTCTCAAAGAAAATGTGATTATCCATTGAATATCACATGTAATTTTCTATCTAGGTGTGTAGTCTTAAGACCACATTTGATATATTTATTACTCAACAAATCCTTTTCATGGTTATTACCAATAGATTCATTTTTTACATAGATAAAAAAACATTCATGTATCCATACAATAATATAATTTATTTGAATACCACATATTTAAGACAATACCAAAACATTAAGATGGAATCCTATACATATAATTATTGTTAGGATTTTAATAATGACATAATATCATATTCCAAAAATAAAATTTTTATTATTTCCTTACCATGAATTTAAATACTTATCCCCAGTTGTTATCTATACCTTTTAACTTATGATCAACCCTAACTAATAAACCCTTAAATTGACCTCATCAATCATCCTAAAATCCAATGTTTTATAAACCTTTTTTCGGGATGCTATCTATGATTCCCTAGACTCATGATCCCAGATCTCATGCCATAAACACATTATTTACATAAATTCATCGATATAAGATGTAAAATCATGGATATTACCTCACTTATTATCAAAATCACTAACAATTATTGAATCTCTTACATATAAAGAGTATTTTTAGTTTTAGAGATTTGGTGAACTAGGAAACAAACTAATGTGATAAATACCACATTCCTTGTATAAAAGGAAAATTTAATCATTATGTAGAAGACTACTTAATTCATGATCGGTGTTCAATTTCTTCTAATAATTAATTCAAAACAGTTATCCTTCTTAAAATTTGATTTTTACTAATTTTCAATAAAAATTGGGGAAATTGAAAATAGTATAAGGGGTGAGAAAAAATTCTCGGTAAGGTAAACATATAAATAAATCAATTTTGGTAAAAATATTACGAATGAAATTGGAAAAAACAGGAATTCATAATAAACATGAAACTATAATTATTCTATATTAATTAAAATAAATTAAAACATTTTTATCATTAATTTCAATCTCATACTAATGGAATTCATACTGTCAGACATCAACAACCGATTACCAGTGCCTTGTTCCATGGAATTTACTTGTCATCAAGACCACTATAAAGACATATTAATTTAATGTACTTATTCCAAGACACTACCCAATTATAGGAAGAGGCATTCCAAAAAACCAAAACTATTTTTTCTCATGATAGCTTTTAATTCATCGAGGGGTTATGTAATGTCGGGCCCCAACCGTCACTTCATTATGTCAAATTCATTCACCATAAGAGTAAATAAAACTTTTCTTACCATTCCCTATGGAACATATTATAGAATAAAAACATATAATTTCATAAATGAAGAATAAAAAATGTTAATACATGATCAACCTATATGAATCATCAAATATAAATATTTATTAATCCACATTAAATAAAAATGAGAAACCATAGTTCAAAAAACATAGATACCACTACGTGCTAAAAGAGATAATAAATTTATTAAACAAAAGAATAAGATTATTTGAATAGAAACTCTATATAATTCCCAATGTAGAGTACTAACCTAGGTATATAGATCTTCATTGATATGCTCTTAAATGTGGGTAGACATTCTGTCTATTGTCTGTATGAATTCCTCTGATTTGATTTTGAATTGGTAGAATCCATGAGCCATGATTTGGTCTTGTTTTTCTGACCACACCTCTGATCCTTATTGGCATAAAATTTTAACCTTCTTTCATCTATTATTCTGATCTCATATTTTGAGGAGTTGAACCAGAAATGTTTTTCATGCATTTCTTCCTTGGAATAGAAGATGATATTCAACCACTCCTCTTCCTTTTCTTCTACCATTTTTATTTTCCCACATTGTTCTCCACTTTCCCCATTCTTTATAGTTTTTATTTCCTAATTTCCACCCATCTTAGCTGACCTAGTTTCCATCGGTTTAGTTATGTGTGAATAATATTTACATACCTTTGGTTTTTTTCCTTTGACCACAATACATTTCCCTGAGTTTCGATTTCATTTTTTCCCTATCTTCCTTCTATGGATGTGAAGATCTTACCCTTGATATTATTCCAAACTATCCATTGGGAATTGGCTATAACTATCATAACATGAATCATCCTACTCTTTATCCAATGTTTGTTCATGAACATCCATACCTTTAAAACAGTTTCCCATCTCAACCATCAGGCCTTCTTTGAGGGGATCTTCATTATTTGAGACTTAAAAATTAATAATTGAGACTACAAAGTAGTATTCATACTCATACTCATATCCTTAAGATGGGCTGAATATTTTTGTAATGATATTGTTTGGGTCCAAGGGCCCCAGTACACTCACCCCATCCACCCTCCCTTTTCCTAGATGTGATTTTATAGCAGACACCAAAGACTCCCCCTGCAAATAATTTTCAGATGGATTGGCCTTCACACTATCATCAACCACAGTGGAAAAACTTCTCGGGGACCCTTTAGTAATTAAGGAAGTTTCTTTCTCAACCAAAATAGCATTGAATGAGAAATTATATTCAATACTGATACAACCAGGTTATCTAGGGATATACTCCTAATTATCACCCTGATCCTACATCTGATTTATTAAAACTAGGACCTATTTCAATTGAGTAAACTCATCTACCACCTTCATATTTTTACATAACCTTCTAGCCTCACACTGAATAGAAGCGTATTGCATGGTTATCCCATGATCCCCCCAGTACAGCTTTACTGGTAAATACTTTGCATCACGGTCAAAAAAACATCATCCCCCTTATCAAATTGATTAACATCTATGTCATTGCATAATGTGACTGTTCCAACTTCTATAATATAGGGAGGATAATTTTGTGAGAAACCATAGAAGCTTTTACGACATCTAGAATATTTATGAACTAATCGATGACAACTAGAACAGTAAGGGATCCAAGAATATTAACATACATTATTATGCTAACAGAGATCTCCCTCAATCTCAATGGTGATGTATTTCAGTGGTCTTTTTGATATATCATCTTGAACAAAGATCCTAAGCATGACTGGATAGAAAATGGCCTTGATGAGGGAATCCGAAAATAGGTAGTGGTTGAACATATTTCCTATCAACTAGAGGATCTTCAAGTTACGGAATAGAAAAGGAAGTCTATGATGGAATATCCATAGTGTTGTGGTTGGAGGTTCATTCCTTGGATGAAAGTCAAAAATACACATGAAGAGAAAAAACATAAATCCCTCCATAGAATGCAGAGAAAAGGCCCATGAATAAACCATGTCTTCATCATTTGAGAAACATATTTTTATGTGTCTCACATATAAAGGGCTAAAAATTACCCATTCCTATGAATTCCAAGAAAATAACACATATTGTTTGAACACATAAATAGAGGGACGATTCTTTCCAAATCAGGCTACCAATGTGAGATACAATAAAGCTGAAGCTTCTGTGAACTCTAGAGGATTAATATGTATCAAGAGAACTCCATTCGTATAGGATTGGAATTTAGGGATTATTTTGATCATAGGAAAAAGAGGTAGGGATGAAAGATCTGTGAAATAGGAGAAAAATAGGAAATAGGAAGTGAGTGAGCATAAAGGATAAGCTTCATACCCCCTCCCCAGCTGAGGCGGGTCGAGGAGGGGAGGCGGTGGCGCGACCAATCTCCATGCCATCAACAGAGACATAAGGTGAAAGTTGAGTCAAAAATCCTTTTCAACCTATATTAGTATTAAATAATCATCCATAATTTTAGTATTGTTACCTATATCAATAACAATGAAAAAATTATCGTAACCCATCCTGTGAAGAAATGCAGATGGTTAAAAAATAATTAGTCAACTTGCCAACAATCATACACATTGGAATAACAATATATACAGTTTCAATAATTTTCCCCATTTGAATTGAATAAAATTATTTATTAGTGAAAATCATCCAATATAAATTATATAAAATATGATGTTTACACCTTATAGTGCATTGGTCATATGGTTATGTCAAAACTTGAATAACAAGATCATAAGACAATGAGAGAATAAAGGTCGATTGTTTCAAAATAACATAACCTAATAAGTGGAAAATATAAATCAAATGGTTTATTTGGTAAGAATGTATATCCATAGAATATAGATTGACAATAACATGTAATTAAATAAAAGTGAATAATTTAAAAAACATACAAGAATAAAAAGGATCATAACTCAATTAATAAATAGTGGGTTATGAAATATTATCACTGATCGGTAAACAATTGAATCAATAGGCACTCGAATAAATGAATATTATTTAGATATTAAATTCAATAAAAATACTTGGATTATTATAAAAATATTTCCATGTTAATAGATTACACCATACAAATGAAACATAGTACAAAAATTAATCATTTTTCAATGAATCTGAATTAAGACCAAGAAATCCCTTACAACTTGACTAACTATTTAAAAAAACCCATTGAGAGAGTGGGTATATTGCTGAAAATTAAATACCACGATTAAAATATAATTCATAATAATATATCTGAAATAGGTACTATATATAACACAAAAAATTAAATTTGTTGCGTAATACATAATATGTATCAACAAGAAGAATTTACGAAGAAAACTCTAAAAAACATTAGACCTTTGGAAGAAACATACCCTGATAAAATTTACATGAATTGATAAATTTAATATCATGATATATAATTGCATAATGATATAAATATTATAATGTGGTGGTAATTACACAATATACACGAAACAATTTTTTATGACATAAACATGTTTCCATGAAAGGAAATTGAGAGTGAAACTCTTACCTATTGTCCCGACATTCATAAACATTTATTAACCTCATATATTAAAAAATAGCTATATTGATAAATTAATTCATAAACATACTCATATATATTTATATTAATACTTTTTATAACAGTAATTCTCATTAGGAATTCTTCTATTTTCATGTATTGGGTGTTTTTAGTTTTGATCATTTGTACTAGTCTCGTAATAACAGTGTCTAAATTTATTCATCTATAAAATTAAATCATTCCAATTAATTTAAATTTTATATATTTTATGATTGATAATTATTTACTATATTTTAAAAATCCTTCACGAGCATTATATTATTTATCCTTGAAGATGAAATCAGTAATAAACACATTTTAGTTGTTCATGAAAATTGAAGTGTGTTTTCCTAAAAAATGAATTAAATTTTGATATAAACATAACAAAACAAACAACATAAAATTCAGTAAAAATTTATATCATATCATACTATTAAATATTTTCTCATATTCATAGCTTATAGACATTCATAGGAGTGTTCAAGTAGGTTGTTTAAGTAACATAATAATGAAAAACCCCATATTTAATGAATGATTATGATGTGGGTTTGTTATAATATCATTATACTAGAAATATAATGATATTATTTAGTGTTTATTTGTGTTATATATCATATATTTAACTAAGTTTTTGAATAATTAATGGATACTGAAATATTAAGAAATTAGAATAAAAGACTATCCTCTTAGTATGCTTATTTTATATGATTATATTAACAATTTTCATTTTTTTTCATGACATGAATAACTTCTAAAATTTCTCATAAAAACAATAATGATTTTATAGATAACATTTAACCATCAGTAAAATCCTTATATACTTTAATTTAAGGTTTTAAAATAAAATTAAACTTCTTATATCATGTAGGTGGTGGTCTACAAAACGCAAGAAAAGGTGTTTTTTTAATGGAAGGGGTATATGAATAAAAAAATACCATTAATATATTAAGTATAAAATATATAGATGATACTTGTACCTATATATATGTTTGGTTATAATAAACTTTAAATATATAAATTATGAATAAAAATTAAGTAGTTGATAATAATAATGGCAGGGGCATGAATTTTCATTGGATGTCTCCTTAAATTAGAAGGTATTTGGAGAAACATGGGTCACGAGGGGAATATGATCATGAGATAGTGTTCTAGTTATAGTAAAATTAAATAGTTTTAAGTATAAATTATAATGATAATTTTTACTTGAAATTTTGATGATGTTACCATTTTATAACTGACTGGAGGATTCATTTTGGGAGTAACACTTAAATTTTCAATAATTAAATGTTACTTCATAGTTTAAAATTAAAATAAATGGAAAAAATATTTGGGTACATATTTATTGGTGTGTACAATCTCAATCATGCATTTAAAGGCATTGTTGTTAAAAAATTTAGGACATTTACACTAGGGAAAACTCAATTTACCCCTTTAACGTTTACCACAATATTTACTTGTTGTCATAATTAATAAAATATTTTGATAAAATATTAAAAATGACCTTATGCATAATTGGATATTTATAATTTCAAGTTTTTTAAAAATTTATCAACTAAAATCATTATATGTATACAAAGTTATTTTTAAATAAAAACTTTAACACATGGAATAGTTTTTCCAAAAAATGTTATTAAGATTTTAAATTTATATATATGATAAAATTTCTACTATAATAGATTTAAAATCCAAAATTTGATTTATTTGTAAATATAATAAAATTAATTATTCTTCCCTGGAAATGTAAAACTAAACCTTACATTGAAAATAATTGATTTGAATAAAATACTAAAAACAATTTTTATATTAAAGTTAAATTTAAATTAGATATTAAATTATTTTCCATAGGTTTTCTAAATTCATATAATATATGAAATTGAATAAATAAATTCATAAAATTTATATTTTATTAATTATTGTCTTTTTACTCTTTTAGGTTGTTCTTATATAGTGATAAAATCATGGAAATTATAAATTTTATAAATCCCACAATTTTCAACTAAAAATAAACCTTTTTAGAATATTAGCATTATTTCATAACAATTAAATTTTTATGTGTTGAATTAAAAAAATAGGATTATTTTATAAAATTGAAATTATAAATTTTTTAAAATTATCTTTTAATTTGAAATTATATATATAAAGAAAACTACATTTTTTAAAAACACCTTTTTTCGACAACAGCTCATAATAACTCTTTATCCTTTAAAGGAGTCTTTGTTCAATTTATTTCCATATTAGGATAATTTAAAATGCTATTATAATATTTTTATCTCATTTACATAAGGTTTTATCTGTGAAACATGTTATAGAAACATCGACTTATTTAAAGGGAATTTATATTTTTAGTTTTTAAACTAACATTTTAATATATGATTACCTTTAAATAATTCAATGTGAATGAGAGATTGTGTAATTCCCCGACCCTAGTTACCTAGAGTTGGTGCATTATTACATAAAATTTGAATGATCACAAGAGATCATGTCTTGAATGAACTATTAGTTTAGTAGCCTTAGAAGTGCTAGATACAAACATAAGTTTTACATTAAATCATGAAATGGAAAAAAAGACAACAACATTGTGTCCCCTTTGAAACCAATCATATACCTTATCCTATTCATACAGTTTTATCATAATATAATTCTTCGCATCCTAGGAAAAATAAAACACATAAAGGGGTGAGCTCAGATGCTCAGTAAGGATAACAATATAGCAGAAAGTATCATAAAAAACATACACATTTAAGAAAATTTATAATACTAAAACACAAGACTTTTAAACTTAAACATAAACATAAAATGGAAAAGCTAAATCAAAAAATTCCATTTACTTATTCACATGGATATTCTACTAGTAAACTAATCTATAATATCAATAGTCAATTTCATAATGATGGAATGCATAATTCCAGACATCATAACCACAAAATCAAGGCCTCATGCCAAGACTACAAATAAGAATTTGTCAATGCTTTATGCCAAAAAACTAGTTTGTCTCATGAGACCTACTAATTCATTGAGGAGATATAGCGGGATCCACTCATCATTACTATGTTTAATGCATACCTCATATGAAAAGGCTAAAACATAACATAAACATTTGTATTAAAACTAGCATACGAATTTTGAATAATTTAACCATAAACCATGAATGGTATAAAAATTACCCATACAAAGTCAAAAATATCACAAAACCTTCAATAAAATATGAAATATTGTATCATAATAAATCAACTTCAGACAAGTGTAAAATCCATCAAAGGATGTTGACATAGATGAAATCAAAACTATTTGAGAGAAATATCACTTTATATTTTGAAATCATTTAAAAGTCAAATAATTATAAAAGAAAACAATTATTCAGAATCAATTCTTATAAGATTTTAAGGGAATCTTCTAAGGTGTTATAATTGTGAAAAATAGTTTCACTCTCTGTATAAGTTAAAAAAACATTCCTTCCTTATTTTTTGTCGAAAGGGTCTTAAAGGAATTTGTTTGGAGAATAACGAAATGATTCATTTATAAATATTTTATAAAAATTAAAACAAGGGTATAAATTAATTTAACCCATAGTCTGATAAATGGTAAAAATGTTTTGAAATGAATTTTTAAGAAACACATATGTGGGTGATAAAGAGGTCCTAGTAGATACTCACATATAAACTACCTCAGGTAATGAAGAGATTGTAGAATGAACCCTTACCTTGAAATTTCCCTTGGTAGAGGGTACGTTAACCTCTTTTATAATATTTAAATAATTTTAATTAAATTATAAAAGAACCACATACATAAATATGATATCATATATGATCTTATAATATTTTATTGTTAATAATATTTCAGTATTATTATTGTTTCGGGTGTTAACTAATTTGTTTTACTTTATATGTTTTGTAACCTAAGTCATGTTTGTTATTGATAGGATGTATTTGATTAATATCCCAAATGATATTAAGATCTTAAATATTATTTTTAATCATAAAATGAAAATTATTCTTGAATGATTACGATGGGGATTGAATCTCATCGCATTCGTGGAGACGGTAATCCTTATGTACGCATGCACGACAATATCATTATATTAGTGGTGAAATCATATGTAATTGTATGGTATATCATATATAATGAATCACTAACATTTTATATTTATTATTTAAATCATTTATACTCATTATTATACCCATCCATATAATGAAGTGTTGAATAACAAACTACATCATGATGTGGAGACGGTAAGCTGTACGTACACACATATGGTGACTTTGTCATTCATAAGATGGATATAATAATGAATAAGGTTATAACATTTTTATAATAATATCTTAGTATGTAGAAGGTACTGGAGTTATTATTTTATTATGGAAGTAACAAAGAAATATGATGTGGAATAAGAAAAGAACATTGAAAGAGGTGATGAAGTAATTACTTCTTCTTCAGGTTCTTCCTTTTGATTTCATCAAAAGGTCTCCTTAGGTTGGATTATGATCAATGTAAGTCCTCTAGATTGAATTGAGGGTATTTGGGGGGATATTTGAGAAGGTTTTGGCCAAGAAATATTTCTTTGAAGATGTGATTTTGAGAGAAGGGGGAGTACCCTTTTACAAGAGAGGTTAGTGTCACTTTAGGAAAATCTTGAAATATTAATTTATTATACAATAATATTTGGTTTATAATGGTTCCAAAAGAATTTATTTTAAGTCTAAGGTGGGTCTGGGATGAAAATATCTCAACCAATAGGTTTTAGACTGGTTTAGGTCACCATATTAACCTTATCTTTTAGATTTAACTCTTATTTAAATATTTTAACTTTTACGATGTATTCTTGTATAACTATAGTAAATGGTTAATAAACAAACTATAAAAATCCAAGAGAACCCCAAGTGGTTCATTATTGACATATATAACCTTATATAAGTCCTTTGGGTGAAACTTTTATTTTTTGGAATATTATATCATTTAATAATATAGTATCTGTTTTAAAAACTCGTTTATGTCAATTTTGACACTATTTGGTATATTGTTTTAGTGAAAGTCATGACAACTTTATCGCTTATAAAAAATATTTAATAAATGATAACATGTCATATTAACCTCGAAATCTAGTGTAATGTATTAAAAGTCTCAATTTACATTTATTTGTATATTTATAATATCAATTATTTTAATATTTCATTAATAAGGTAATTACTACATCATCATTGTGTCATAAATAAATTTAATTATGTAATGTATAAAAATAATAAATTAAATACCGTTATGTAGGAAATATTCTATATTTATAATTAATATTTATATCGGAATTTATCTTATTTATATCCCAATATTAAAAATGGTTTTGTTCTTAAAATTTGAATTTAAAACTTTTAACTCTTCTTTGAATAAAATAATAATAAATGTCCTAATATAATTCATTTGGATCAAAGAGGACCATATTTTATTCCAATTATTTATTTTAGTTGAAAAAAACGTATCAAATATAATTAGGTCATGTGTTGGGGTAATTATAAAATCAAATTTTCCTTTCATTACCCTATTTACTTTTAACCATGGTAAATAAAATTCAAAAGTTACTATTGACTAAAAATTATTTTCATCATATTGAACCACATTTTACTTATTGATTTCAACTATATCCCTTGGATTTTTGAAATTCAATTCACAGAAGTGGTAAAATTACATCTTATGCAAATTTTTAAATGAGCCTAGAAGGTGGGTAAAGGAGGTTAAAATGTTCAATAAAATTGTATACATCTAATTTTATTATAAATTGACTCCAATGAATTAAATTGAACTTATATAGGTATTATGTATCTATTTTGACCTAAAATAAATAAAATAAATAATTATTTACATAAAAATTTGGTTTTAAACATTAATGCAGTGTTTTTCATTATTCATCAAAAAATTGAAAGTTTTTAGAAAAATACCAAAAATTCACCCTAAGTTGATTTTGATATTTTGAATCCAAAAAATGAAGTCAATTTTGAAAAATAAAATTTATAAAATTTCAAAAAGTGGTTATTACTATTCATAACGGATATTTTTATTGGTCGTGGGGTGCTAGAACTCGATGTTACATACATCACATGATATTGTATTATTCAAAGAGAAATGTTTCATGGAAGCTTGGGGTGATACATTATTCCCTCATTAAAATAATTTTGTCCTCAAAATTTCTAGAATACTACTACATAAAAATATTTTGGTGGTTCTTTATCACATTTTCCTTAGGTTCCCATGTTGTCTCTTCCATCTTATTGTTTCTCTATAGAAATTTTACCAGATGAGTCTTCCTGTTTCTCACCACTTGTTCTCTAGTATCAAGAGTCTTGAAAAGATCTTCACAATAAGACAGATCATGTTCCAGTTAAATTTCTTCATAGGTGAGTAAATGTATTGGTCCAGGCATATATTTTCTCAACTATGATATATGGAACACATCATGAACATTGGAGAGACTTGGAGGCATTACTAAATCGTAAGCTACAACTACAATTCATTCTAGAATTTCAAAAGGACTGAGGTACCTGGGACTTAATTTACACTTCTTATTGAATCGTATAACACCGTTACCTGGACATACCTTCATGAAAATATGATCTCCTACATGAAATTCCAAATCACTTCTTTGGTTATCGGCAAAGATCTTTTCCCAAATTTAAGCTGCTTTGATGTGGTCTTGGACAATATTTACCTTTTCCATTTTTCCCTTAACAAGTTCCGGGCGCACATGTTTTCTTTCACCGAAATCATCCCAACAAGTTGGTGTACGACATCTCTTTCCATATAACGCTTCATATGGTGTCGTTTGAATACTTAAATGGAAGCTATTGTTGTAGGAAAATTCTACCAAAGGTAAATATTGATCCCATGTAACTTGAAATTCAAGTGATAATGATATCAACATGTCTTCTAAGGTTTTAATAGTCCATTCTAATTGTCCATCAGTTTGAGGGTGGTAGGCCGTACTCAAACAATGTTCAGTATCTAGGGCCTTATGAAGACTTTTACAAAATCATGATGTACAATAGGGATCACGATTAGAAAAAATTGATAGGGGTACTCTATGATGTCATAAAAATTCATTAATATATAGTCGTGCTAAAAATTCAAGTGGTAAATCTTCTCTTATAGAAAGAAAATGTGCTAACTTGGTAAGATGAAAAAAATGACCCATATTGTATCATTTCTTTTAGGAGTCTTGGTATCCCCATGAAAAATTCCATCGTAATATCATCACATTTCTACTCAGTTATGGGAAGAGGTAGCACGAATCATCTAGTATGTTGTCTTCCAGCATTAACCTGTTGAAAACCCATACATCTTGACACATAATCAACAATATCCCTATTCATGTTGTCCCACCAAAAATGTTCCTACAAATATTTATACATCTTATTGTTACTAGGGTGTATAGAGAAATTGGAGTTATGAGAATCATCTAAAAAATCTATTTTTAGATCAGGTATGTCAGAGACACAAATTCTCTTCGCAAATTTCAAAATCCCATATTCATATACTAAGTCGATCAATATCCCATTGTTTAAAGCTTTAATTTTCTTTTGAAACTCTTCATCATCAGTTTGAGAACTTTTTATCATTTCTAGTAAAGATTGTTTGGAAACCATTTGAAAAATTATTGATGTTTCACCTTCCATGATAATTCCTATATCCATCTTTACTAGATCCATGAACATAGGACACTTTTCAACTCTCATCTTATTTGAAACTCCATGATCTTTTCTGCTCAAAGCATCTGCAACCTTATTTTCCTTCTTAGGGTGGTAGTGTATAGTGCAAACATAATCCTTGAGTAGTTAAAGACATAGTATTTTCCTCATGTTGAGTTATTTCTGTGAGAAAATATACTTCAAACTCTTGTGATCAATATATATCTCACATTTTCCACCATAGAGATAGTGTCTTCATATCTTCAATGAAAATATTACAGCTGATAACTCAAGATCATGAGTGGGATAGTTTTGTTCATGAATTTTTAGTTGTTGTGATGCATAGGCAATGACATTATCATTTTAAATAAGGTCAAAACCAAGTAATATCTTTAAAACATCAATATATATTACAAACCCATCATTCCCCGATGAAAGATTCAATATAAGAGCTTTGAATAATCTTCTCTTCAGAACTTCAAAACATTCTTCACACTCTTTTGTACAAAAAAATTTAACCCCTTTATGTGTGATCATGGTTAATGGGTCTTCCAATCAGGAAATATTGGACGAAATGCTGATAATAACCTGTTAAACCAATAAAAATGTATAACTTAGTTATACTAATCAGTGTTGGCCATTCTATTATTTCTCTTGTCTTAGAAGGATCAACAGAAATTCAATCCTTATAGAAAATATGGCCAATAAAAGAAATGTCTCGAATCAAGAATTCACACTTTATAAACATCTCATATAATTCATTTCTTATAAGAGTCTTTAGAATAGTGTGCAATCGATTTTCATGATCTTCATATATTTTGGAGTAAATTAATATATCATAAATAAATACCACTACAAAGTCATCAAGATATTCCTTGAAAATTCTATTCATTATATTCATAAAGACAGAAGGTGCATTAGTCCGTCCAAAAGGCATTATTGTAAACTCATTATTCCCATACCTGGTAAGAAATGTTTTCTTAAGAATATCTTCCTTCTTCACACACAACTAATGATATCTTGATCAAAGTTCAATCTTTGAAAATATTGAGCTCCACGAAGATGATCAAATAAATCATCTATGCGAGGTAGATGATACTTTTTTTTTGTTTTTATAGAATTGATCTCCCTATAGTCAATGCAAAACCTCTTAGATCCGTCTTTCTTCATAACAAAAAGAATAGGGGCTCCCCATAGAGAAACACTAGAGAAAATAAATCATTTATTACTTAATTCCTCTAGTTGTTTATTTAGTTCCACTAATTTCACAGTGTCCATTCTATATGGGGTCTTCGATATGGGCCTTGAACCAAGAAAATAAATCAATGGAAAACTCAATTTCTCATTCTGGAGGATGTTCAGGTTGTATGGAACCGAGACGATGCAGTAGAAGCCGGTGGGTCAGGAATTTAAAAATTATGCATCACTGTAGTGACATAACCCTATCAACTCTGGAGATCTTGTCCCGGTTTGGTCGGAGAATCTCGCAAGGTTAAAGCAGAGAACAAAAATAAACTGAACATATACCTAGTTTGGATTTGACGTGTACAAGTCCGCTGCAGGACACCGGATATCATTGCTCGAAGACCCCAACATCAAATCCATCTAGATCATCCACACATGCCTCTCAAATATATTTGTGCATTGTTCGTCGAGATCTAGGTGCTAGCGCGAATCTTCAACGCTAACATCAGCGCAGTGATGATCACTATAAGGCAAGATCCTTCAATATGAGATGGATGAACTTATAGATCTTTCTTCTATTGAGATACTCTCTCTCTATTCCAAGAGGAGAGAGAATCTCTCAATCCCAACACATGAATAGTTAACATGAGAGAGCATCTATTTCAATTATATAGGGGGTGTTTAAAACACGTGGTATGGATTCCTAGCCCTTGTGTAATAAACGTCTTCTATATAAGTGTTATAAATAATTATTTATGAAAAATTAAATTATTCCATAAATAATATATATAATTTATCACTCTTAATATATAAATATATTACGTGATAAATTTGAGTCTTTAACTCGACTCACACCTCCTGCTAATACTAAACGAACCTAGAATATTACAATCCATTTGAATAATATTAATACTTTTATTTACTATATATAACTTGTAAATACATGCTATAAACAAATTCAATGAATTTTTCTAAACATGAATAATTAATAAATTTATTTACTCTTTTTTTATCCATTGAACTTGGATAGTACTCAGACCCTTTAACAGTGTAACACCCCAGGTAAATAAAGAATATGACATTTTTATATTTATCCATATTTGTGAATAAATTATTAATATTACATTAAAGGAGACTCTATGCTCGATGGCGTACCCAATACGCAACAACAAGTTTCTTAGGAATCTTACGTTGCACTCTAATAATAAAATAATAATATTTTAAATGGTAGTTAAGGCATCACCATTGTAATAAAGGGAATGAACAAAAATAACTACAAAATGATTATAAGTTTTTGTCAAATATTTTTACTTTTTACAATAAATGTTAGAGGATTAAAAATGCTAATGAATCCAATTTTTAAGCATAAACATCCTAATATTCTTTAAAAGGTCGATTAACCGCCTTTTGATGGTGAACCTCTTTTAAATCCTCTTTTTTACAATTTTATGTGTCATATTTGACAAAATAAATTTCTTCTTTAGAATCGGGACATCAAAATTTACTTTGTGTAATTTTTTGGTATTTTTCCGATAAAGTTCATTTTTTAATGAATAGTGAAAAATGTTGTATTTTAATTCAAAACCACTTTTTAATCTAATTTATTTTTATAATTAGATTATATTTTTAATTGGTTTTAATGTTAAATTAGAATATATTATTAACATTTAATCCAATTGTGATCATCGGAATTAATTCACTTTGAAATCGGACTAAAACCACTCTCAATCTTTTGATACTTATTGTTTCTTAAAACGCGCTATTTGTTCTGACAATGGGAATTAATTTTTAAATTAATTAATGAAACTTATATTTTTTGAATTTTGTAAAATAGACTACATTTTTGAATTCGGAAAATCAAATATATCTTAGGGTGAAGTTTTGGAATTTTTCTGATGAACTTCAATTTTTGATGAATAGTGAAACTACTAAGTTGTACTTACAAAAACTGATTTTCCGTTTAAATGAAAATTTACCACCTCTTTGTTTTGAATTTCAAAAATATGACATACATGTTTGTCATTAAGAAGTAAAATGTCGTTCAATGGAATTAAATTTTTTTTTGGTGAATAGTAATTGTTAAGTTTTTAATCGTGATTAGAGGTAATTAGTGTAGTTTAAGGTAAAAATAATGCTTTAATAATATGAGATGATCTTGAAACATGTCCTACACTTTTTGGATTTGTCATGGCCGAACATGAAAATCCATGGGTCAACTTGGGGACCCCATGTAGCCACTTTGGAAGGGAAAAGACATTAACATCTTTTTATTTAATGTAAAATTAAAAATGACACAAACATGAGTCGTTTTACTATAACAATTTTTAAATGGGGTTATACAAGTTATATGTTTGACTATAAATAGTAATTGGAAAGCTACAAAGATTTCCTACATCATAGTAGTTTTTTTATAATTTTTAGACATTAAATAAATTAAATTATTTATGACATCATGATGATGCAACGATTGCCTCATTATTTAATGATTTAAATAAAATGAAAAGATAATGTGAAAATCTAAGACCAACACTTATCAAAAACCTATTGTATGGGTATATTGCGAACCCTTATCACCTTACACTCGAATTATATCAATGTGGGACATTTTAAATCCGAAACTCATTTTAAAATAAAGTAACATTTCTTTACTTTCCAAGAGTTTCCATCCTCTCCTCTTACAAAAGGCCCCCACCTCTACCACCTTACACACACATATTAAGGTAATGTCTTCACTTGTGTTCTTTTGTTTTATTTTGATTCTCCAACCCCCTAAACTCTTTTTATTCATTTATTTTGTAACAACTATAGTATCTTCAATATAATAGGATTCTTTTATAAGAAGAATTCGAGCTACACTTACACACACCTACTTCAAATGGTTATAGAACATACTGTTTCTGTGGATGGAGAATTTCCGCATCACGAAACGATGATTGTTCAATAATCATATAACACCTTCAAAGGTGGCCATTAAGATGTAACTATAGTTATATATGATATATAATATGTTTATATTTTACTTAAGCTTCTGTATTTTTCTTTTGTGGCATACGATTATGGTTTCCATTGTGGGTAAACACGATAATTTCATTTTAGGAAGTGCGGACTACCGCCCCCTCAAAGTGATTTGATTCATTAATGCCATTTGTGGGATGTATAATTGATGGATTTAATGTTCTTATAAATGATTTATGTTACATATAAATGATGAATATGATTCTGGAATTAAAATATACATACCTCTCATTTGGTTTTAATTCCATTAATATGACATAGAAATGAAAGTAGCATTCATGCATACGTACGACCTACCATCTCCATGAACGGTGTATTTAATTTCTTACCTCTAAATGATAATGTAATATTATAATTACATGTATATTCTGGATATATATGATATATATGATATCCAAATCATTAATATCATTCTGGATATAATGAACCTTTGACCACACGAACAACATGTAATTGTAAGAAGTCCACTTTCGACTTAAGCAACAAATATCGACAAAACAAACATTATTAACTTAAATGATTACATAATTTTTATAACATGGAAATAAGTGATATAATAGGAATAATGAACTGGAAAAAGTTTCTTAAGAATGTGTAAATTAACTCAAGTTTATTATTCAGGATGTTAAAGAACGATCGAGTCAAGTCGGACTCGAGGTAAGGGATCCTACCCCTCTCTTTCTTTTTAAGTACACTCTTTTATGTCATTTCTTTTAAGCTCATATTTCTTATGATTAGTATTTTATTTTATATTAATCATACTCTACTTCTTATGTTCATATGATGAGAGACCCTATTTTCTCTCATCAATCCATTTTGGAAGTTTTCAGTGGCGCCGTTAGGCTGCCGAATTTTCGTAAGAGATCTAGCCTCTCTCATTCTTTTTAAGTACTCTCCATTATGTCACTTATTTTAAGCTCATATTTGTTATGATGGGGGATGATATTTTATATTACACTTTCTGTACATTTTATTTTAATATGATGAGAGACCCTATTTGATCTCATCAATCAATTTTTGGAAGTTTTAAGTGGCGCTGTTAGGCTGCCGAGTTTTCATAAGGGATTTTTCATCTCACTTTTAGTCCCGTGTTATTTATGCCGCATATGCCACCATTTCCTTTGAGTGGTTTATGTACTTCCCATTATTATACTCTTTGTGTAATATAATTTCATTTATTTATATTTACATATTCATTGTATGACTCTTCTTCAATAGGGTGTACGTTTCGAAAGTTACCAAAGTTGGTAAGGGAACCTTTCACCCTCCTCTTTTTAAAAGAATTATTTTGTTATGTCTTTTAATTCACATAATATTATGTTGGGATATTTTCTTCTATATCCTTATTGATTTAAATTTTATGTCCAAGTGATGAGAAACCCTTTTTATCTATCATCAACCCTTTTTATGAATTTTGAAGTGATGCTGTTAGGCTATCGAATTTTTGCAAGGGAACTTCTTAACGCAATTTTGATTCTTTGGGAGAAACTTGTACTCCTTTAATATGTCGTTATATGAATATGTGTGAATGTCCTATGATTGTTTTAAACTTAATATCCACTTATATTTGGTGTATTCATTTGTCACACATAATTATGTAATTGATTTATCCTTAATCCAAGGATATCATCTTTGTATGGGACTTCGTCTCAATCTCCATTCATTGAGGCATATTTTGTTTTATAAAAAACCTAGTTTTATAAGGTGTATAAAACCCTTTGACTTTTATGCTTATCCAAAAGGAATATTTTTATATGAAAAGTTTTACTAAACGACAATAGGGAATGTTTTTGTCGTACGTATGCGGCGACAACGACTTCTCCGCCGCTGTGACCATTATTTGAGTTTTGGCTTCCTCTACAAGCCATACCTTTTTTTAAAAATGAAAAATAAATACCATGTTTTACTTTTATTTTATTTTATTATTGAAAATGGTTTTCATAATGTTTTTATATCAAGGTGTTGTATTGATATCTTGTGATTGAAAAGTGGAAATGTTATGTTTCCTTTATGCATGGTTTATGTGATACGATTATGTTATGGTTCTTAAGCATTATTATGAAGACGAGTGGTTTTGTGATAAACTAAGGGCGGGTGATCCCGATATAGCTCTCCAAGGCATTGGGTAACACGAAGGGGTTAAACGTTAAGGTTTCTCCTAAGAGATTTAGGGAATATACTATGATTTGTTTTCCAAACATAACCAAGAGGGCTACTCCCTATGTAAGAATATTATGAATGCCTCAAATTACCTTTATGTATTATGATTTATATGATTTATTCATGATTTTATGAGGTATGCTAAAGTTCTTATGATTTATGGTTAATGTATGATCTCATTTTTATGTATATATGTACTCATGATTCCTTTCCATACTTTTTATATCCCTTACTGAGCTTTTTATGCTCATCCCATGTTTTTTAAATTTTTTTCACAGGTCAAGGGAAAGGTACATGATGTGATGACAGTGTCATGGATGTGTAAAGAAATAATCCATGTTTTATTTTAAATATGTTTCCATTGATGGGGAAAAATGAAAACTATATTTTATGTAACCACTTTGATTAAATGTGGAATGTAATTTATGATTTATGATCAAATTCTCTAAAACTCTAAACCTGAAAATATCCTCAATGTGAATTATTAATTTAATTCAATATTAAGTAAGGTTTAAGTCCGGGGCCTTATAAACGGGCCCCACCAAGTTCTATATTCTTATTCCCAAAATAGATAAGATTCTCAAGGTGCTATTGTATGTAACCCTCTAGGCCCTTACCTCAATAGTAGTGAATAATATCCACCGACCAAGAGTGAGGTATAGCAACCCATTGAGTCCTCTATAGAGATAAGGAAAATTCAAAGCAATGATTGCCTTCCTACAAACATGGTCCATGTAATTTAATTTATAAATAATCGATATCTCAATAATGAAGAATGTACACTAGTGTCCTCACTCTTTATCTTGTTTTTTTTGTCCGGACGGTCTTACCTTCCTCTACCATGGCCATAGATTTAATGAAGGTAAAACCATCATATTCAACCAGGCCCGAGATATCTCTTCCTGAACATGGAAGCAACAAATCTTTTCTCAATCATTCAATCAATTCCATTCCATTAATGATGTAATTGATACAAAATACCTCTCCATGAATTTCTCTCCATGTTTTTTACCTTGCATAAAATGTACATAATTAAATGACATCCATTGACAACGATCCCAAGTCAAAAGACCATTACACATGTCCATAGATAGGAACGACCAATGAAACCTAAAACATGTGGTGTTATTATTATGTGGGTCTGTCCTCATGATCTAAACTACTAGAGATCATCATGTGCAAACATCATGTGAAGAAGTCTCAATTCTTATGAGCCCCCATCACCTGATGGTTACACATCATCTGTGTCCATTCATAATGATGTAACCGTACCATAGGATGTTACTTTAAGATTAATTTCATGGCATCTTAGGGTTCTTATTATAGCCTGGGATCTACTATAACCCTTTGATGCGATAGGTAATGTAAATACATTGCCATAAACAAAGTGGATGCAAGAGTATCTACACTATTATGTAATGATAAACACATGTATTATAACAAACTGAATACATGCAGTGGTAGTCAAAGTACAAAAAAGTTGGGTCTAGGTCACCCACTTTCAACACTCCCACTTGCACTAGAGTCAGATGCTAATAGGTTTCAATCTGCTTGCTCTCACATGTGAATCATGCTTCTACTGAGAAATGGATTTAGTCAGGGGATCTTCCAGGTTGCCCTCTATGGATACTCTACTAACTCTGACTTCATATCTTTGAGTAAAATCACCCAAGAGATGAAACTTCTAATGAATATGCTTTGTCCTCTAGTGAGACCTGGGCTCCTTGGAAATCACCACTTCAGTAGTATTATCACAATATATTGAAACAGGGTCTACACTGCTAGGTACAACACCAACGTCTGGGATAAAGCAGTGTATCCATACTTCTTCCTTTGTTGCATCAAAAGCTGCAATATATTCGAACTCTACTGTAGAATCAGCAACCACAACTTGCTTCGAGCTTCCCCAGCTCACTGCACCACCATTCAGGAAAAATATGTAGCCAAAAACGATTTCATATCATCATTATCTGTCTGGAAACTAGCATCAGTGTATCCCCTCACAACTATTTCCTCATATCCTCTATACACCAGGAACATATCCTTAGTACGCCTCATGTACTTTATGGTATTTTTAACAACTTTCCAATGCAACTTGCCTAGATTGGCTTGATATCTACCCACCATGCTTAAAGAAAAGGCGACATCAAACCTATTACATATCATGGCTTACATGATATAACCCATTGATAAAGCATAAGGGATTATAATCATTCTTTAAATCTCCTCCTGTGATTGTGGACACATTTTCTTGGAGAGATTTACACCATGTGACACAGGTAACAATCCTATCTTGGATTGTTCCATATTGTACCTTTTGAGTACATGGTCAATATATGTACTTTGACTTAGCCCAAGAAGCCTTTGAGATCTATGTCAATAGATCTAGATCCCTAGAATGTATGCTGGTTCACCTAAATCGTTCATGGAGAAGCATTCATTTTACCAAGTCTTAACTGAATGTAAGACTTTCACCACGTTTCCCATAATTAATATGTCATCAACATATAATACTAGGAAAATAATGGCATTTCCTTCATCCTTTTTATAGACACAAGGCTCGATTTAATTTTTGACAAAACCAAAATCACTTATGCCCTCATCAAAACGAATATTCCATTATCTTGATGCCTGCATAAATCCATAAAGGGCTCTCTATAGCTTTCATACATTATTAGCATTCTTTGACTTAACAAACCATTCGGTTTGATTCATATAGACGTCTTCAACCAACTTCCCTTTTAGAAAAGCTATTTTGACATCCATTTGCTAAATTTCATAATCATTAAAGGCTTCTATTGCATGAAATATTCTGATGGATTTAAGCATTGCTACTGTTGAGAAGGTTTCATCATAGTCAATGTCTTGACGTTACCCAAAACACGTTGCAACCAGTCTTGCTTTAAAGGTATTAACCTCATCATCCATTTATATCTTCTTCTTGAATACTAATTTTCATCCAATGGGATTTTCATCAGCTGGAGGGTCTACCAAAATCCAAACATGATTTTGGTACATGGACTCCATCTCAGAATTCTTGGATTCTTGCCATTTAGCAGCTTATTTTCCTTCTACATATTTCTTGAAGGTCAGAGGGTCATCATCCTCAAAGACTAATGTGTGACCTGACTCAGTGAAAAGAAAACCATAATGCTCTAGGTCTCTAACCTCTTGCATAGACGCACACAGTATTTGTGTCTCAAGAACAACTTCTTCTTCCACTTTTTCTTATTGATATTGTTCCTCTACCAGCTCTTGTTCATATGGAGCATTAACTTCATCTAATTCAATCATTCTCCCGCTATTTCTAATAGAAATGTGTTCCCTTTAAAGAAATGTGGCATATCTTGCCACAATGACATTTCTATATAAAGGGTTATATAGGTAGTATCCTCTAGTTTCCCTAGGATAACCTATAAACACGCACTTAGTGATTTTGGATGGTAATTTTTAACGTGGTAAAGTATTGAAAAATGCCTCGCACCCCCATACACACATGTGTGTTAGGTTGGGTTTCTTTTCATACCATAACTGATATGGAATACCATCTGTATCTTTATATGGTAATCGGTTAATGGTATATGCTGTTGTCTGCAAGGCATATCCCCAAATGGATAATGGAAGAGATGCATGACTAATCATTGATCTGACCCTGTCAAGCAAGGTCCTATTCCTCCTTTCACTAACATCATTCCATTTTGGTGTAGGAGGATGAGTGATTTGGGATACTATCCCACACACCTTTAAGTGATCAATGAAAGCTTGGTTATGATATTCTCCACCTCAGTCTTAGAGAAGTGCTTTTATCTTCTTACCAAGTTGGTTTTCTAATTCATTTTGGTATTCCTTAAAAAATGAAAAGAATCTAACTTATACCACATTAAGTAGATATAACCATACCTACTATATTCATCAATAAAAGTAATGATGTATAGAAACCCACCCCTTGACTCTACTGGAAGTGGACCACATACATCAGTTTGTATTAATTCCATCACTGCATTGGCTCTTTATCCCTTTCCTAAGAATGGTGCTTTGGTCATCTTTATTTGTAAACAAGATTGACATACATCTAAGGATTCTAACTATACCGAGTCTAGATACCCATTATGATGTAATCTTCATAATCACTTCTTGTTTAAATGACCAAGCCTGAAGTGCCATAGGCGGGTGATATTTGAGTCATGTTGGTTGTTTTTTTCATCGATTTCCATTACTGAGTTTTCTAGTTCCAGCATATATAAACCATTTTTAAGATGTTCCATGCCATAACATTTGTTATCCCTATAAGAGAGATATTATTTATTTCCAAACATGAAATAAAAACTCATAGTGTCTATACTTTACACAGAGATAATGTTTCTGGTAACATAAGGTACATAATAGAAATTGTTTAAAAATAGAACCAAACCAGTTGTCAAGGTTAATTGATAGTGTCTCACTGCCAAGGCTTCCAGACTTGCACCATTTTCAGCTCAGATATCCACTTGACCTTTTTCAATCTTCCTAAACCTACTTGTTTCCTGTATATGAATAAAAATGTGTGATCCACATGCCTTATCCAATACCCAAATAGTAGATGAAGATTGATTGCATTCAATGAAAAAAAACCTAAATTATAAGCATCAGTTTGCTTCTTCTTCCCAGCTCTACAATTCTTCTTCTCGTGGCCTTTCTTGCCACATCCAAACCAGATAGCTTCCAGCTCATTACTTTTCCTTTGAATCACTGGCTTCTTTTCAGGACGATGAATTGGTGTCTTAGGACTTGACTTGGCCTTAGACCCATTTTCCTTTACCTTTTTTTCTTGTTCTCTATAATGACAGATGGATTGTTATTTTTCATATCCTTATCTTCTTGGAAAACAAAATCCAAAAGTTCAGGGAGTGACTTTTTCATATCATTCATATTATAATTGACAATAAAAGTCTAGACTATTGATGATAAAGAAGTAAGAATGAGATCCACAGCTAGTTATTGGTTTAGTTTGAAACCAAGAGCTTCAAGCCTCTCAATATTCTTAATCATCTTGAGTATGTGTGGACTGGCTCGGTTCCCTTCTTCTAGACTACACTTTTAAAGTGCACTTGAGATCTCATACCTTTCTTGCCTAGCCCTCTCCTAATATAGTTCTTGTAGATGTTAAAGAATCTTATATGCATCCTCATCCTCATGAATTTTTGGAAATTAGATAAATATGGATGACAACATAATTCATTATACATCAAGTGCATCGTCTACATGCTTTCTCCATTTATCATTTTCCACCTAACTTGCTCCCTGAGGAGGCTCTCTAGGAATTGGGGATTCCAGCACATATAACTTCCTTTCATAGCATAGTACTATACGTAAGCGCCTGTACCACTCCTGGAAGTTATTGTTGGTCAGGATATTTTCTTTATCCCTGATAGATCACAGTGATAAAGTACTTCTGGTGTTGGTGATTTCCATTTTTAATAAACATCAGATAAACATTTAGTTGTTAGCACATTGTCTTGATTACCTTATGACATTTATGTTTTATAAATTATTATATCATTTTAATGTCCCCCACTATTTTAGTGAACCTTAATATCCCCCACTATTAGATACAGAATACTCGGTCACATGAGTATTCTAGTGGTAAGGATCCTCAAAACCTCCCTTGTAGTCTACACGTTATGGATACGTCACTACTTGGTGGGTTTCAAGGTTAGAACTAGGATGGCCAACCACTTGTTCTTGTGGTTCCTTGTGTTGTTGAGTAAAGTCCCAGCTTTTGGAATCTAAACATGATTCCATCAACATCTTTCCTCTAAAGTGATAGCAAGTTAGCTAAGGCTAATCCTTGACTACTCACTTTAGTTAAGTCAACCCAGTTCTCTCATTAAAATTCCCTAGTAGTAAGAGGCACTCTCAACTATGGCTGACGAGCATACCAAATAGACGGTATTGTTTAGATGTGAGAAATGGAAGAAATTTATTGGAATTAATATATATTTGAGGGATTTTTAATATTTATTAATGAATATAATCATTTTCTATTTATTATGTTCAAACTGGGTTGTCTTTCAAACAACAGAACATGCAATAGAATATAATTCGTCACATCATTATGAATTTTATCTTGTTTAATATTCATTGTGATCACACAATAATCATGAAGATGTATAAAATAATAAACTATACATAAATTAAATCATGTGATCCGACTGGTCTTTTGAATTCTATAAAGACTGATGCATAACATATCAATCTTGGACTAGGGGGATCCATACCTGAGTCGTGACTTGACTCATGTCGCAGCTAGCCCAGTGTAATGTGCTTGGCTTCCTTCTGGTTTACTGCCTCATCATGACGGGGTCTGCGTCTCAGATCATCATTTAATTACAAATTTACTCGCACGTAGGCGGGGGGGTCTAGGGGTACAAAATACATCTTGTGCATTGGACATGTAGGCCCTTATACATATTTGAAATTAAAAGGATGATTTGCGGACCATCATTTATCTAAGTAATTATTACAATCATCCCACTCATTGAACAAATAATTAAATAATTATATAAACACCAGAAAAACACAGTTTAGTTGCTTTCTCAAGACCATTCGGGGTAAAATATGTGCATGAAAATTAAATTTAAATTAATTTAAATAGTGTGAGGGTGTACGAATAAATTAAATAAATTTAATTAAATTCAAATAATTTATCTATCAGTTTCATTTTTTTAATTAAATTTTAATTCTGAAATTAAATTAAACTATTAATTTAATTTTAATATTAAATTTAATAAATATTTTATATTAAAAACAAATTTAATCCCCCAATTTAATTCTAATTAATTTAATTTAAGAAACTAAATTAATTAAAATTAATTCAAATCAGGGTTACCTATAGCTGGAGAGGAGCCTGGAAGGACTGCAAGCCGCCGCGGGGTGTCATCCTAGAGTAGGGCCCAATCAGAGCATTATTGTGGCTTGACCACGGCGTGACCGCGATGTGACTGCGGCGTGACCGCTCGGTCCAACGACTCCCACAGTGGCACCAAGTTCTGGTGACGTTCGGAGGGAGTGGCTGGAGCTGACGCAACAATCCGGCCATCCGCATGGGAGGCATCCCGATGATCTAGCCAGCTGGCAGGGTGGCAGCCCAGTCTGGCATGACTTCGACAGGCTGTGGCCTGGTCCGGCATGGCTGGGACCAAAGGCAACCGATGCGGGGCTCAGCCTGTGTGAGAAGAAGGTCTGGTGGGCAGGGTATGGGAGCGACACGACGCGGCGGTCCGGCGGGGCTCGGTCTGAGGCGGTGCGAGGGGGAGGTCTGGGGGGGCTTGGGGTGGCAGTCCGATGCGGTGCAAGGAGGAGGTCTGGCAGCCAGGGGGATGCGTGTGCTGCTAGGGTTTCACCCTATCCTTGTGCGCCACATGAAAGAGAAGACCCCATTGGGTCTTCCCTTTTTTATATTTTTATTTATTTATCCTTAAAAAAAATTTCAACCATTATATTTTTTATTTTTAAATAAAAGGAAGAAGACTGCATTTTGGGGTCATAGTCTCTCTTCCCTTGTTTTTTAAATAGAAGGAGGAAGACCCCAATATGGGGTCTTGGTCTCTACTCCCTTTTTTTAAATTTATGGAAAATATTTTTCCACACTCCTTTTGTGGAAAATATTTTAAAATAAAATATTATATTATTTTTATAATAATAAAATATTAAATTTAATTTAATCTCAATATTGATTGTGATTAACATCAAATGAATGAAAAAACTACGACGTAAATCCGATTAAATTTTTTAAATGATCGTAGCATTGTCATTTGAAAAAGAAATGACGCGTAGTCGGATCCAAAGAACCGTTTTAACACCTCGTACTAAAATTTAATGAATCTTAATTTCGTTGACTTATACAAACCTTGTGATCCCTCTAATACCAATGTAATGAACCAGGACGACACTGCGGAATCCAGTGGGCTGGGAATTTAAAAATTCTGCATCACCGGAGTGACATAACCCTGTCAACTCCAGTGATCTTGTCCCGGTTTGTTCTTAGAATCTCATAAGGTTTAAGAAGAGCACAAAAATAAACTGAACATGTGCCTCGTTCAAATTTGATATATGCAAGTCTATCCCAGGATGCCGGTGATCGTTACGTGAAGACACTGATGTCGAAGCCCTCTAGATCATCCACACATGCCTCTCGATTCTGCTTGTGTGTAATTCGTCGAGATCCGAGTGCTAGCGCGGATCTTCAATGCTCACTTCAGCGTAGCGACGATAACCACAAGGCAAGATCCTTAAATCCTAGATGGATGAACTTGAAGATCTTCCGTCGCTTGAGATACTCTCTCTCTCTCTAGATTCCAGAAGGAGAGAGAATCTCTCAATCCCAACACATGAATAGTTAACATGGGAGGTCCTCTCATTCACTTATATAGGGAGTGTTTAAAACACGCATTATGGATTCCCAGAACCTGTGTAATAAATGTCTTCTATATAAGTTTCATAAATAATTATTTATGAAAATTAAAATTATTCCATAAATAATATCTATAATTTATCACTTACTTGTAATATATAAATATATTATGTGATAAATTTTAGTATTTAACTCGACTCACACCTCCTGATAATATTAAACGAACCTAGGAAATTAAAATCCATTCAAATAATATTAATACTTGTATTTACTATATATAACTTATAAATACATGTTATAAACAAATTCAAGGAATTATTCTAAAATTGATTAATTAATGAATTTATTTATTCTTTGGTGATCCATAGAACTTGGATAGTACTCAAACCCTTTAACGGGGCCCACCAAGTTCTATATTCCTATTCCTAGAATAGAGTAGATTTTCAAGGCGCTATTGTGTGTGACCCTCTAGGCCCTTACCTCAATAGCAGTGAATAATATCCACTGACCAAGAGTGGGGTCTAGGAACCCATTGAGGCCCCTATAGAGATAAGGAAAATTCAAATAAACAACTGCCTTCCTACAAACACGGACCATGTAATATAATCTCTTAGTCATCGATATCTTAATAAATCAGAATGCACACTAGTGTCATCATTCTTTATCTTTCTTTATTTTGTTTGTTGATTCATCCGGACGGTCTTACCTTCCTCTACCATGGCCATGGATTTAATGAAGGTGCAACCATCCTATTCAACCAGACCTGAGATAACTCGTCCTAAACTCGAAAGTGACAAATCCTTTATCGATCATTCAATCAATTCCATGCCAATAATGACGTACCTGATACAAACTACCTCACCACAACTATGTCACCATGGTTTTAACCTTGAATCAAATGTACGTAATTAAATGACATCAATTGACAATGATCTCAAGTCAAAAGACCATTACACATGTCCATAGATAGGAATGACCAATGAAACTTAAAACATGTGGTGTTTATATTATGCGGGTCTGTTCTCATGATCTCAACTACTAGAGATCATCAAGTGTGAACTTTATGAGAAGAACCCTCAATTCTTATGAGCCCCCAGCACCTGATGGTCACACATCATCTGTGTCCTTTTAGAATGATGTAACTGGACCATAGGATGTTACTTTAAGATTACTGTCATGGAATCTTAGGGTTCTCATTATATCCTAGGATCTACTATAACCATTTGATGCGATAGATAATCTATGTAAATTTCAATAAACAAAGTGGATTCAGAAGTATCTACACTATTATGGAATGATAAACACATGTATTATAAAAAACTGAATACATGTAGAGATAATCAAATTACAAAACAATTTGGGTCTTGGGCACCCAATTTCAACACAGGTAAATTATCTGGAAACACATGAACATATTCTTGCACAATAGATTCATACTCTATTTGAACATTCCTTTCCTCACCCATAGTTATTTCATTTTGTTCCTCCACAATAATTGAATTTAGTAGAGCTACATTGGGTGGATCTAGATAAGAATTAGATGGTGACGTTTCTGCTCTCAAGATAAGGTACTCTTTATCATCATCAAAAATTGTAACCTCCTCCTTGTTACAATAAATTTTCACTTCACGGTCTGAAATCCAATCCATATCATGGATTATATCAAATTAATTCATGGTTATGATGTTGATATCATTATATAAAGCACGTTTATATGCCCTAATGGGAACTAATTAAAAAACCTTATTGTAATGATACTTCCCTTAGGAGTTTTGACTGACAACTCACTTGTTAAATCAAATTGGAAATATTTATTTTCTAAGAAAACTGGGAGATATGAAATAATGTGATGATCCATAATCAAATAAAGCATTGGAAAATTTTGAGGAAACCATTAAATTACTTGACATCACATCATTCAGAGCTTCAACCTCAACAGTAGTGATCGCATAATCTTGTCCTTACTTCCTTGGCATTTTCTAATATAAGTTTCCTTGGCACTTAGGACATTAATTTGAATAATTACCCATTTCTCTACAATTGTAGCTTTCAACATTGACAGCATCTTTCTTTCCATTGAAATCACGAGCATGGTGGACTTTTTCACCACACATGAAACAGACTCACATTCCCTTCAGGCAAGTAACAAGGTGTTTCTTACCACATTTAATACAGGATGGAAATTCAATTTTCCCTTCTTCTCCTTATTTCCATTTCCAGATTTTTCACCAGATCATTTCTTCTCTTTCTTTTCTTTAAAGACATAAGACATAGAGAATTCTATTTCTGTCTTGATAGAACGCAAGACAATATATTTGTATGATTAGAAGGATCGGGGACTAATTCTTGATAGATAAATGGTTTTAACCAATAAAATAGTTGATCAATATTACTTCTTGGGTTAAGTATATAATCCATTTCATGCCTTGTTAACTCTGTAATGTTAGCCTCACAGTTTACAATATTATGATCCTCATTTTTCCTCAGACTTAAAAATTATCTTTCCATATCTACTCGATGGTCACGAGGAAATTATTTTTCTATGAAAAGATCTTTAAACTCCCTCCAATCTATATATATGATACATCTTCATCCTCCTTTTTGTTTTTAATTAATGACCACCATTGATATGCATCTCCTATGAGGCAATAAACTGCCATGAAAACTTTTTCTCTTTCCCTACTCCCCAAAGCATGAAATATTTTCTCTACGGAACTTATCCATTTCTCAATTACAAATGAATTTGTAGTCCAATTCAATGTTGGTGGTTGTTGCCTCATGAAGCAGTCTAACATTCATCTTTCGCATTGTGGATCAGGGTTCTCTATATGGGTAAGGTTATTATTCATAACTTGAGTGAGTTTTCCTAGTATAGTTATAAGTTGTTCATCACCGGTTGCATCACCAGCTCCACTATAATTATATTCAGTTGGAGGGAAATCCATATATAGTTTTTGAATAACATAATTTTGGAAATAATAAAAATGTTTTTCCTATAAATTTAATATATTTTTTATCAGCTCCATAATTTTTGCAATATTATAATTATAAATTTTAAAGTATCTATTAGTTTAGATTCATTTTAATTTAATGGTATTCATAAAAAATCCTGTCACATTTACCAATGAAACATTGAATGTGAAAAGGATATTTTTCATGAACCAACCTGAGTTAACCCTAAAACAGTCACTTGAGATTGCCCACAATAAGGCCTGAGAGGAATTAATAATCCTCCAAGGCTACAACTAGTGCTAGGAATAAATTATACTTGGTTGTTAATATTTACTCACCTAAATTTTATAAAAATAAATTAATATAAAATGAATAAAAAAATTAACAGCTACAATGAAAATAAATAAAAACTACACGTACATAAATGTGATACTGTGGGTCACCACCAAGAACTAAACTAACATTACAATATAGAGGTTAATATAAAGCTTAAATTATAACCAGAAGCTAAAAAAAGATACATCTCTGGCGTGAGTTGTAAAAATCTATAGGCATGACCAAGTAAAGACACTCCCTTTTCATTACCGATAAATAACAGATTTATTTATTTCTATTTTTCAATAAAATAATCTAAATAGAGTTTGTTCTAGAAATTCAATTTATTAAAATACAATCCATTTACCTATTTATTTAAAATAGCATTCTCATTAAGGAATATGTTTGATCTTATTATAATGATAATGATAATGAAATAGGTGTTTATAAAAAGAGTGGAAAGGATTATAAGTCATGTTTCAAAAAAATTATGAAAAAACAAAAAAAACCATTCACTCCTATTAGAGAAACACAAAACATATATAAAATAGAGGAAAGGTAAAAAAAGGTAAATAGAAACAGTTACTCATTTTATCGAACTATGTGAGGATCCTAGGTTATACTTTACTGATAAATAATCTTTGGTGAACATGTAAATACCTAAGAGATTACAGGAAAATATAGAAATCAATATAACCTTGTCTATAGTATCATTGTACCTAATGATATCAAACAACCCTATTTTTATCCATTCCCTACCTATTCAAACCAAGGGGTGACATCCCCAAATAAGAGTTTTTCCATAATAAGGGGAAACTACTCAAAGCATAATCCTAAACTATTGGAGAATGCATTCTTAGATATTCCATTAGCTAGGCAAGGTTACCATTATGTATCAAAAGTAAAATCACCCATGGAATTGTCCCATTTACTTTATCTACAAATCCATAAGGTGATTTCCATGTCGAGGATATTCCTGATCCATTAACAATGACAAGTAAGAAAGACACATCTAAGGGATATTTTTATCCAATGAAATACCATTTCTGAAAATGACAACTAGGTCTCATATACTCTTGGAAAACCATTTCAAAGATAAATAAAATCACTTATAATTTCATGAAATTTTATAACACATTTAGAATTATAAAAAACTATTTAGAAACCACAAACCACTTATAAAGTCCAAATAGTAATTTTATCAAACACTTGGCATGTAAGTCATGATAAAAAAATTTCACACAATTTAATTCAAAGAGAAAACAACATGATTTCATTCCAAAAAAATATTATAAATAATACAGACAACTATTTAGCATCATAACTATGTGATAATTACATAAAATTAATGTTTCTTAAATTTAAAGTCCATATTAAATTGAAATCATACCTCAAACATAAGGATCTTAGACATGGAGATCTGAATCGACACTTTACCCTTTCACGTACATATATACATATATATGTTACTAGATAAAATTTATATATTCATCTATCAATGAGAGAATGACTATAAAGAGGGTATATATATATTTACTCCTTAACCATGAATATTCATGTTGGTCACCCTCACTAATGATAATCTAAAATGAATTAATTAGAAACATACTAGAAACAAAAATTAAAAAAATAATAAACTAAAAATAGAACAAAGGTAAAAAGTGCAAGGAAATATATTAGATACCAAAGTTGAAAAAACTTCCCTTGATGGAGGTGGAAAAAAGAAAATTCAATGGTAAAAAATGATCCTAGACGTCATGAAGATACATAAAAAGTCGCACAAATGGGTTAGGGTTCACACATGGCTTGTGAAACATACGAAGAAGAATAAAAACTAATAAAATGGGGAAGTATGGGGAGTATTAGTATTTGGGAGACTAACCTTAGATATTTGAATTGGAAATCAGAAGATGAATTAGCAAAAAAAATTAGGCCAGAAGGAGGGGCGTACACACAAGGGATAAGGGAAAGGGAGGGGTCTTGACTGCACATACAGAAGAGAGGAAGGGGGTTTGGTTCACATGGGCAATGGGGGGGAAGGTAACATCCTTAAGGAATTTTTAATAATAATAATTATTATAATAAATATAAAACTAATAATTATAATAAAAAACCATATTAATAGTAATAATATTATTATTATCATTATAAATAAAATATTTCTTTAACCTTCTAAAACCACACTGTTTGGCCGCATGGTCTTCCAGACTATGAAACAACCATGTAGTTTCCACCATGTGACCATGTGGGTCACCCTCGACAAATGAACTAACATCTCTCCATGGTGGTCAAGAATGAGAGAGATGCATCCCCAGAAGGTAAAAATAATGATAGAGACATAATCATGAGTATTAAAACTCGGCAGGCATACCCAATAAAAGATAATCCCTATGAATTACCTATAAATAATTTATTAATTTAATTCTAGTTTGAAATAATAAAATATAAACATTGTTTTTTCTGAACATTAAGTTTTTAAACAAACCACAATCCATTTCCCACTTTATTTTAAATAATATTTTCATTAAATAAGTGGTTTGATAATTTTTGAATGAAAAATAGAATGAAATGGGTGATTGTAAATATAGTGGACAATGTGTATAAACCATATTTTAAAATATAATTTATTAAAAACCCTAACACCCAACATTCACTTTCATTCAAGAAATACACCACATATATGAAATGAAGATAATGAAATTAAACAAGTGAAATGCAAAGAAGTTTTCAAGTAACTGAACAATGTTAGGGACCTAGACTATCTTTCATAGATTAAAAAGTTCAAAAAAATATGGAAATACCTTAGTGATCAGGGGAAAATATAGATCATAATATAAAGTAATTCATCATATCATAATGCTTGATGCAGTCAAACAAACCTAATTCTCAATCATACCATACCTGCCCTAACCAAGGGGCACCATCCTCAATATAGAGTGAGTTCATACTAAGAAGAAACTAGTCAGAGAATAATACTAAACTAGTGAAGAAAAAATTCTTAAATATTCCACATGATATGCAAGGTTCCCATGACATTTCAAAAATAGGGGTGAGAAAATTGACGAACATATATATAAATAATAACTACAAGACACTAAAGAATCCACCCAACCAAGAATCACCCTTAAATCAACCCAATGGATAGTTCCTTTTCCTTTATAAATATATTAACAAGGGAATTTTGATGTCAAGGACATTCCCATTCCTTTAACAATGAGCAAGGCAAGAGTCACGTCCCAAGCAGAGTTTTATCCAAATAAAGACCTGTTATGAAAGCACAAACTAAGCCTCACATACTCTTAGAAATACATTTCAATGAGATACAACACACAAATATTAAATTAATTAAATTTTAGATATTTTTTGAAAGTATAAACACAATTTAGAAACCAAAAACCACTTATAAAGTCCAAAAAACTATTTTATCAAACACATGGTGTGCAAGGCCATATAAAATAATTTCCTAAAATTTAATTAAAATATAAAACAACATGATTTAATTAGAAACAATTATTCTATATGATACATATCACTAATATTCATCAAAATGAGGTGAGAATAGAAATAAATTAATGTTTAGTGAATTTAAAGGCCAATTCCAAATGGATACCCACCTCAAACTCAAGGTGCTTGGACACAACAACCTGAATCCACTCATTACGCTTACATAAACATTCATTTATACATGTATATATAAATAAACCTAGATGAAATGTGTATATTAACAATAACATGATGGAATATAAATAAATAGGACAAATAAATATACTCTTTACCCATGAATATGTGTATAGTTCACCCTCATGAATGGTGGTCCAATATTCCCTAATGAAAAAATTCCAGAAACACAAATATAAAAAACCCCAAATTTAAAATAAAAAAATGGTAAAAATATTAAGGAAGCTAATGAGAAACCGAAGGATAACCAACAAACCATTATATAATTTTCTAGAACTATCCCCAATGGGACCCAAGGACCCTAGAAATTAAGAATCAATAAGGAAATCCCCAAAATTGGGACAAGGTTCAACCATAGAATGAACAGCCCATATAAAAGAATAAAAACTATAAAAATAGGAAATTATATAGAGGATAAAAATGGGGAATCTTATAAGAGGTGATAGTACAAGAAATTAGAAGTATAATCTTCCAAAAACAGAGGCTGGAAGGAGGATTCATGGGCGTGAGGGGAGGGGAAGTGGAGGGGGCTCAACCACCTGATAAGGATAGGGGACAAGGGTTCATGTCACATGGGTAAGGGGGAAGAAGGTAAACCACATAAGGTGAATTTAATAATAATAATTATAATTATTATAAAATAGAAAATAATAATTATTATTATTATAAAACATATAATAATAATAATAATAAAACCAATAATAAAAATATTATTATTATTACCATTATTAATAAAACCGTTTTTGAACATGGGAAGATCGTACGCTTTAGATACACTGTCTATTAGACTATAAGGAAAACATGAAGAATATTCTATCCTAAGAGATAGTGGAATTATAGGATACTAGGTCGAGGTTCAAACTAGTGAACCTAATTGCGCACCTTAGAAAATTCCATTGTCTGGGGTACATGGTTAGCACTAGGCTGGCACACAATTCCTCTTAACCATTCCCAAACCATGATCATCCTTATATTCTCCATGAAAACTAAAATTTTTCTAGGAAAAACCCAAAAAAAATATAGTTAATAAAGGTAATACAACAAATAAATGAAACATTATAAAGGTTTTGGGTCATGTTTGATTTTATTTAATTTTATTTTTAATTTTAAAAATGTTCTTTAAAAGATTGTTTATATTATCACTTCCATTTCCCATATCATTTTATTAAAGATTTTCTTTAATAGAGTTTATGTTTCATGATTTATACTCTAATATATATATTTATCAATTTGGAGATTGATATCATGGTATTAATAAATTTTATTCTTGATAACTTCTTTGGTTTTTCCATTTGAAGAATTATTTTTACAAGTGTGTTTTCAATTTATGATAACATCCTTTTATGTTTTCTTATTGAGCTGGTGATAGGGTATTTTGAAACTATAAACCTTAATTCTCCAGATGTATTATTATCATGTAATTCTAGTACTAAATTATCCATTTACTCTTTTCATTAAATAGTGTGAGAATAGCATTTTACTTATTTTTTATTGGCCTTGTTTTGGGATTTGGTATGTTTTTATTCTAAAATTGATGATTATTACCAAGTTGACTCTTTATTGTTTAATCATCAACATTATTTATATATATAGGTTAGGAACACGTTATACCTTTTAATAAAATGGGGATTTTTTTCATTCATGCTGTATATTAACTGATAACATAGGTTGACTATGTATTATCATTTCCTATCATTCGTTATATAAATAGAATTGTTTTTTAATTAATAGGTTCCTTAGGGAATGATATAAAATTTATTATTAACTATTACGGTGAATGAATTGAAAATAATTAGGTAACACGTGGGGCCTAGAAATATATATTCCGTCGATGAATCATCATTTCTAGTGAGGGATAAAAATTGGGTATTTCTATATACCTCTCCTCATAACATAATAGTACCTCTAAATATGGACTTGATTTTATTTTAATGTCCAAAATTATTCATTCTATATCTATGATATTGATATTATTTTTATTTATCCCTTAATTTCATTTCATTGATATATAATTCTCTTAATTTTAGATGATTATGGATTTACATTGTCTATTTATTATGGCCATAATATTTAGGCCATGATTAACTCAGTTGTATGTTTTCCCTTATAGTGTGTTTGAGCTCACCCCTTCTTGTTTTTCCAATTTTCTAGGTTGTAAGAAAAATTATTACTCATAATATTCTTAAAAAGATATATTGTGTGGATAATTTATGGGATATGTTAAAGACTCTATGGATTAAGTTGATTCATGTATAATAAAATATTATTTATTTGATACAATAAACATGGGGATTTCTTAAGTTGTATATTAATTCTCTTAGTATATAAAATTGAAAAGATCCCAAGGATGTAAGAGTCTAAATAATCAAGATTTATTTTGTAGTTAAGTATGGTTATATCAAATATTTTACTAGTAGTATCAAGGTGAGTATTTAAATAATGTGTTTATAGTACTAGATCTGGGAGTGTGGGTCTAGGGCGTCACACTTCAATTAGTGATAAGCCATTATAGAGTGGTATAAGAGAACTTTTAACGTGAAGTGATAGATTTTAGATATGTTAATTGGTGATGATTTAATTTTATTGGTTGGGAAACAAAATATTTTAATCAAAAAAAGAAAAAGAGGATAGGGGAGTCAGTTAGGATGCAGATAGGTCCCATGTTATCTGATATAAGGATCATAGTTTTAATGATAATTATAATGTGATATTATATTGACTTCATACTACAAGTCTAGGTGTGGTATATGAATTAAAATTTAATTTATTCATTTTCAATTATGAAATTTAAAAAAGGGAGTTAAATTTAATTAATTAAAATAATTTAAAATAATTTAATTTCCAATGCTTAGGAATTTTGGTTTATAGTTAAAGATATGGATCAGGAAAGAAGACCAGTGATTCCTTATTTTAGGATGGCATAATAATATTTTTTAGTATATCACATGTGGGTTTATCCAATAGGAGATGACTCTTGGGGGAATAAATTATTTTAGTTCTAAAGTATGAGTAGATTATCTCTGATCAAGACAGTAATATGTGGATCGAAGATGTTAATATTGTGTTTGGTCTGAATCAAGCATGGAATGGGTATTATCTTACATTAATATCTAGTCAATTATAAGGTGTGTGTATATATAGTGTAGTTCCATCTATCTGTAAGTTGGATGGGTTTTATAGGTGACATGGGAGAAGTTTTTGATATTGTTTTATGTTGATTTCAGATCATTTAAATTGATGTAAATATAAAATCTGTAGTTTCTAATCATATAGTAATGGATCTTGAAAATATGAGAACCTGAATTCAAGTCCATGAATCTTATATTTTATGATGTTGATCATGTTTTAGATGATGAGTTGAGGGAGAGTAATTTATAGGCATCTAAAAATTTGAAGATAAATATTTTGATCACGTGTTTTATAATAATGATGTATATAGAAGTTCCAAAAAAATTATGGGGATAAAGAAGGAATTAGAATATATGGGGTTAGTATTGTATTTATTTCATTATAATATATCAAGGATTGGGTCTATGGAGAGTAGATTTAGTAAGTATGGATAGCCGAGGATTAACCCAAAAAATGGCTCAGTATCAAGCTTCCTTCAATAATTTCCCTACATATAGTGTAATTTGGTGTTCTATTTATATGTATAATGTGGTTTTATTTTATTTTTGTTTCTATATCCATTAACAGCTTTAGTATCCATCGTTTCTTTTTTTGAGTATAAAGTTACAATAAATTTTAGTTGAATCTTACACAGTAGTTAGGTTCCCAGGACTTTGGATTGAAACATGGGGATGAATTACATAGATTAAAGTACTATGATATTCTCCATATATAATGACCTTATGTAGAGCTTGGATAAAGTGGTGTCCATCATCTAGGGCATCAAGGCTAAGGAGGCGGGCATGGTAAGTTGAAATCTCAGGGATATCTAGATCCATGAAGAATAAATTTAATTTGATGTTCTATTTTTTATTATAACTTATCATATATATTACTTGATTAAATACCATCAATGTATTTTATTACACATTCTTTTGTCTGAAAATTAAAACATAAGGTGGTTATGAATCTTTTACTCTAGGTTTCAACAACAAAATTTCTATTTTTTTATTTTGGTTGTGGTGTATTGGGTGTGTGAAATAAGGATTGTGAAATAATACTCAATCTTGGAGATTTTATTATTTTGGATACAGCCATATGATTACATTTTTTGAGTGGGTTGGTTTTATTTGTGACATATTATCACATATTTTGATTATAAGTGAACTTCTTTGACGTAGATCATGTGCGTGTAGTTATTTTCATTGAGTGGGATTATTGAATGTAATAATGATAGTAGGAGACTCATATATCTAAACTAGTGGATTTACTGAATATTTTTATGAAATTTTAATATAATGATATTTTTAGGTATTTATACAATTTCCTAGTGCTCTTCTTGAAGAGGTTGTGATAGTGAACCCTCTATATGACATGGAATTATTGATATATTTTCCACATATAATCACTTTTATTTCCATGTACCATTATAGGATAGTTCCTTTGGAGTTATGAGTGTTTAATATTTTGGTTTATGATTTATTATATAAGGTTTTTGTTGGACAAGGTGTGTCACTTTTGGGTTTTCATATGTTGTTTTTATGAAAATGAAATAATAGTATATAGATTTTTATAGACTATCATTGGATAAACCAAGTGGTGGTAAGAAATAGTATACCCATGGAAGGAATGATGAATTATTTTAACATTTTAGGGGATTTTGTTGACTTTCATTTATGACTTTCAATGAAAATATAAACATATGAGGGTAAAGGTGGATGAAATAAAGAACAACTCCTTCAGGTGATACTATAACCAATTTTAGTTTGTAGTGATACAACTAGGATTATTGGGTTCATGATCTCTTTTTGTGCTATTTATGATCTCAATGTTCCATGAGTAATTACACAAGTTTATGGTTGTTTTCATAAAAGATATCCTTGTGTAATAAAAATATAAGGAGGATCATATTGGGAATTTGAGGTTTATTTGGGTGATCCTATGGTAAAATAATCCATATATAATGTTCTATAAGAGGAGGTTCTAGGAATGTAAACATAAAGTCCCTAAGGATTTCATGTAATAATAGTGATTCCCAATTGATTCTTTAAGTAATAATAGAGGTAATCATTATGTAGTACAGAATAATATTACCGAGGATTTTAGTTAATCTAGTATAACACATTATTATAGAAGATTAATATCAAATTAATATTACATTATGGATCCTTAGATAAATTTAAATAGAATATAAGAGGATATTATATTGATGGATTAGTGTCAAGAGGCATTTTTCTATCTAATTTATAAGTTGGAATATCCAATTATCTTTTTTTATATAGATGAAGGTCTCAAGGTCGATGCGCAATATGGTTTTTAGCATCATTTATCAATTATGAATTGATAAAGGCATGAATAATAATAACTTATAAGTTTTGGTAGGTACATCCTCATGAATGTAATTATTCAAACCATGATCATGAGCTTTTGTTAGTGGTGTTTTAGGATGATGTTGTGGTGATAATATATCATTTGAGAGTTTATTGTGATATTCCCCAATCAAAATAGATTTTAGTATATTTTATATCTGTGGAATTTTAATATTCATCAGTATATATTGATAATGATCTTATAGGGAAATGAATTCAACATATCTTATACATTAGGGAAAGGAAATGTTGTGGATAATGCACTTAGAAGGAATATGTGAGGTTATTCTCTTCATGAGGCTATAGATAAGTGGAGGATAGAATAGGAGCTTACATATTTGTATTTGGATGTTATGGAGGTTAGTGGTTGACCATTAAGTTATTATATAATAGTTAATACTATTGGTAATTGAAAAGAAATCAGTACTTAATGTTTTCAATTTAACGATACCACAGAGTCGAAATGGATCCTTCTAAGAAAATCCTTTCTGATTGGGTATGAGGAGATAGGAAGACCTCTCACCCTATTAACCTCACCAAGTCATCACAATTAATAGTCAATTGAAACTCATAACTTAAAAAAATTAATAAAAAATAAAAACTAAAAGTTACATAGGTATTTACATTGTTGGTACAATACATCATACATCCCTAAAAGAAAAACTGATTCATTTTCCACTATAATTGGAACATACATGAAATAAAACCTCTTTTCCAATTTATCAAAATAGTTAAATAATTATATTTAATATATCAATAAATGTTTTCCTATGGTATTATATTTCTGACATAATAAATATAATAATCACCCGATCATACATTTTAACAAATCATTAAATACATGGAAAACCAACCAGTTATCTAGGATGATTTTGGATTTCTGGCATCAATTAGCACACAACCATTATATCCATTGATTAGTTAACAGTTACTAATCCCCTTGAAACAAAACTATAAGATCTAAGTATATATATTCCAATATACATATTCCAATGAGACTATACAATATACATTCCCCATAAAATGACACCATCATCTGACTAACCAGTATTTCACTTATCACGGAAAGGATCTTTGGGAACCTGGACCGAACAAGGAACATCAAAAAATAATTGAGGACTTGAGATTCTTCAAACGATTAGGTCCAGTTTCACTTATCATGGAAAGGAGCTTTGGGAACCTGGACCGAACAAGGGTCTGGAGCCTGGAGAGATGTGGATCCTGATTATCTCACCTAGGTGGTAGTGGTTCATTACCCAGTAGTGCCGACCGATTCAAATGAAGGTAATGATGTGCCTGAGGCTGGGCCTGAGGCTATGGCCCTTGATGAGTCTATGGATACGTCTCTACCGGTAATAACTATAGTGTTCAAGGGGTATATAACTATGTGACAGTAGTAGTATCAGACCTGGAGGATCTTCTTGCAAGAGATGTGTGAGGAAACTAATGTGCATGTTTGGTATGTTGCAAGGCTTCCTCTAAGCACTGGGCTTCTTCAGATAAATCATGGAATCTGCGTAGGAAATTATGAGTGATGAGGGATGAAACCAGTTTGGTTTTCACGTTACCCACACACATCATAAATATATGTTCATGAGTCCGTGGAATGTCAAGAGAATATGTGAGTCCTATCAACATGGAAAAAAGTATGATATGTTCTCATCTGGCCTCTACTTGCACTTTAATAGGTCAATAATATTGGTCCTGTGAGGGATGGGGATGAACTGATAAATAAATCTCATGTAATGATCCTCCCAAACAACTGTAGACCCAATGGGTAACTGGATGTACCATACAAACATAGGCCCTTCCAGTGTATATACGAAACATCGAATCTTGTTATCTTCCAGATGTTTTAGAATTCCTTGCATAAGTCTACTTGTTGAGATGAAGTGAATCAGATGTTGCAGTAGGTTCCCAATCTAGTTGAATGGGGAGAAAGTAGGGTTCCCAAAATCCCAGGGGGGATCGCTTATCATTTACCCATGAAAGATATATATTTACATTAGATGGAATATCCACCTTATTCATTTCAATATACTCGAGATGATAAATGAGACTATCCATCAAATCCACCTCGTAGGGATTCCTGTCTTGGTTAGGATTCCTAACCACCAATATGTTGTTGAGTTCTTCAACATGATAAACAAGTTCAGTGGATCGTGGAGTGTCTGAATGAAAAACTCAAGGAATTGCTAGAGGAATGGCATTTGGAGAAGCTAGAGGAAGAACCTGAAGAGAAACCTGAGGAGATACTGGAGGAACATCTTGTAGAGCCAGGTCTTGAAGAATATTCTCACACAAGTCAGGTTGATTTGGAGACGCATAGTGTGTATGTTTTCCATAAAATTTGGCCTCCAAACTATCAGAACATTTAGTATGGTCAAGTTCAATGAGAGGAAATTCACTAAGGATAACATGTGGTTTCCTCTTCTAGACCAGTGGAGGGTGGATGTGATCATACTAAGGATTGCCATTCTCCGGGTGCCATTCTATTAGGTGATGAGCGAGGATCTCATCAATGACCTTCTTCTGTTTTGAGCAATTTTGAAGTATAATTACCTTATTAGGGTCATATTATATCTTATGTATTGAGCCAGATGGGTCAAAGGACATAATGGTCCCAATGTGTCGTTTACCCCTATCGGGGTCCCAATCGAGAGGTAATGACTCGTTAGGGTCAACAAGGAAAAGAAAGTGTCTTTGCTAGAAAGTGACATTGCCGGGGGGTGGGTCTAGAAGATATTGCATTGTTTTTATGGGAAATTCCTCTTCAATGATACCTATCTCAGTATCCTTCTTCTTAATTGTATTGATTTCAACCATGTTTACCATGACTACACATGGAAGAATATCCTTAATATCACCTGACAAGTCAGGCTAGCCCATGATAGGATAGAAGTAGAGAGCTACATATTGTTCCCAACCTTGGATCAGGACATGTGGGGACACCTCAATAATAATATTGTAGAGAAAAATAAATATATAAATGAAAATTTTCTAGAGGGACCAGTGATAACCTGGAAATGTAGGGTGATGAGCCATAGGAATAATGGCTAGGTCAACCATGCGACACTACTTGCTGATGTTGCCATAATTCTCCCAGATCATCGGATAAACCAAACGATGAAGAAGAAGGAAAAAATTCGTTTCCCAGAGAGTCCAATGGAAACACAAGACCTAATCCTGGGTGGGGGTCTCTGGGATGTTGAATTATAGATTCACGATCATTCATAACATCTTGGGGAACTAGTCTGCTTTGAGGATGTCCTAGAAACTCCTTCATTCAAAAGCGGGATCCAGCTTCTGGTTGGCCCATTACTCAACTAATGGTGGTTGGGGAATTGGTAATAGCACCGAAATAGACCATTTCTATAGTGGACTAGTTGGTGGAGAGAATAGTCTTTGAGTTGACAAACCTCTTCTCATTGAACCGTCTCTCAGGGACAGTTTGAACTGCATCATTAAATCCATGTAGGATAGAGTGACAATCACTACCACTTTTGCAAGGTTAGCGATCATTGGGTGTGAATAAGGTCATTTAACATCAACTACCAACCCTCATAACAACCCTACACAATCTATCGTTGCTGTAGATAATGATACCATTGACGACAGAGAGTACTGCATTAAAAGACTCTGGAAAATAGCCAAATATTCCTCCTTCTATATGTACCTTTGGACGATTTTAGGGATCTGATGTATTTCACTTTATAAGAAGACAAAACTGACATGCTGGGTTATTTACCCATACATTGCTATATATTTTTTATGTAATGGGTCCAACATCGAGTCACATTCCTCTTTAGAATATGAAAAGCGGGCATGATTTGCCATAACATAGCACTTTATAGGATTCATCCTTTGGCAGCGATAGTTCTCCCTCCTGCCTCTGGGATATTTTTTAGGGAAAGGAAGATATTTGAAATGGGGAGGACCTTCATGTGGGTTGATGATAGAGTGGGGAGAAAATATAATTATTTGAGATGGTGTGTGAGTAGAACTCAGGCATATGTCGAATGGAACATGGGGAGGACCTCTGTATCTGTTGCATGATGTGTGGGGAGGACCTCCATTGTTGGGAGCACTGAATCGGGGAGGACCACTGCTGAATCCTGTGAATACATGGAGAGGACCTCTCTATTGGAAGGTTATGGAGCGATAATAACCCTTTCTCTGAATGGTATAACCATAGGGAAGGTCGCCGCTTGAGCTGGTGATGATGCGAGGAAGACGTTTGCGTTGATAAACTAAAATGTCATGAAAATCACCATACATGAGATTATGGGCATTGGGAACACCTTCATACTGAATGCGAGAGTGGGATGGACCTCAACTATGGATGATGATGGTATGGGGAGGACCTCCATACTAAATTCCATTATCATGGGTTGGCATGTGATGGCTGCTGATCGTGCCAGTGACAAGATGAGTCATCTCATCCGACCCCCCAATCCGGATTAGGAATAGAAATTCCCCTACCTGGTGATGACATGGATATAATATTATGAATTAGGGGTAGTATCGAACACTGAATCTATAGAATATGACACCCCCTAATATGAATCTTTTTGGGTAGGTGCCTAATGCTAATGTCGGGTTAGTCGGACAGGTGTAGGTGGTGCAGCGGTGTAGACCATCTACCCTTCAATCTGAATTACTAGATATTGGTGGTGCTGACACGGCCTGGTGGGAGCCATCCTTACTGGATCATGGTAATTATTCATCACTAGGATGAATCAAACTCCCCTCACCTCATTGATGAAGGGGTGTGAATCATGGGATCATTTTAGATAGAGGATCTAAAAATGGTTGAATGTTGGAGTGGAGAGTAGTGGCTACCAAGTCGGACCTTGGGGGTAGTGTTTATCGCGAGGCATAAAAAACTCCAAATCCTGGTAGGACATATCACTCGTTGGATTGACCCCCTTCTATTCTTACTTTCAGATAAGAGAGTCGTTCACCATTTTTTGGATACATTCTGATGGTGAGACAGGTTGTGGGCACCCGATAGTCGTGGTTGTGGATGATTTCATGGATGAGGTGGAGTCGTGTCGTATTACTGCATTGGAATTACCCTTTCCCATACATATTTGGGTGGGAGGTGAATGGTTACTTAAATCCTGGATCCTACAAGGTAGGAATATTTATCTATAAATATGGATAGTAGTAAATCAGTGCCCAATTCCCCAATGTCATTCAGTCTTCCATGAATGGGTGGAGAGATCCACACTTATGACGTCACATACCAGAATTCCTAATGATCAACTGCCACAAATTATAGTGAGTTTCACAGTAGGCCCACTATTTTCTTAGTAGGACAAAGAGTCATATATATAGATATGGTGACATGCTTATATTATGATTTCTTGAATGCTACTAGTCCCCATGGTTGAAGGATAAATGTTTCACATCGAATTCACCAATTCCATTTCTAACACTTTCTGCTGGGGAACACCTCATCATGATGTGTGCCAGATGTTGGATGATGGTCACATTGTTCCGTGCATTCCCACTTTCTAATGTTAGGTGGAATCCACCACATATTCAGTTATGTTTTCTCCTTGATTGAAATGGGATAATAGGATGTCGATCTCTCCTTCTATGTATTCCTCCTTGGAATTTTTCTACATGTCCGGGTCTTCCTTAGAGATTAAGATGTTTTTAGTGAAACTCTTCCCGATACCATATATTTATAAATGCTGGTAAATTGTTTTGCATTTTTCAGTACATTCCAAAGGGTTCAAGTTAGGGAAGTAACCTTTGGTCGAAAGAGTAGTTGTGTTGGGCATCACTAGAATGTTTAGACACTTGAATATTGGTACACATTATAGGGATTCTCAAGGGTGTAGAAGAATGAGTCATCCCACATATATTGTGAGGTATGTATAACAGAGGAATGTGTATGAGGATTTCCTATACTTTCCATGTTCAACAAGAGGTATTCTATGAGTTTAGTGTCTAGTAGAGATGGATTGGACTGGTCAAAACACTGATAAGAGAGGATCAGATTAGCACATAACTAGGAGGGAGCACCTGGAAGGTTTACTGGAATAATGGATCAAAATTCCTAATAAGTGCGGACTCAGGATGGTATGCCACAAAGAGGGAAGGATTCACAATATAATGGCTGATCTGGACATCACAAATGATGAATTAGGGATGCACACCCTATAAAGGGAAGCACATGATTGATGAATCATAACACCCAAAAATATTAGACCTGAGGTGATTTGTCTCATGAAGAGAAGGTTTCACACCATGAAGGATGATATAGAAATCATAAATGACAAATCAGGAAGCACATGGATGGGGAACTGAAAGAAGTAAAAAATTTGGGTTGGGGCATGGTCCTACTGAGACACAAAGGCTCAGAGTGAATTCCAAGATGGGAAATGGGTGATGGTATTGAACCTGAGGGAGGCTTCCTACATATCCCAATAGTTGGGAATCAAATTACATGTAGTTCAATAATGGATTCATAGAATCAAATTGTACACAAAGGAAAACGAACCAAAGACTCTCCATGGTCATACACATGGTTAGTGGACCTTTACAAGAGGGATACTCTTAGTTGGAGGTGTATGATTAAGTGTGGGTTTTATGCTTGGTTTGTTTCCAGAGTGGATTAGAACACCTCAAAGGATGGATCAGAGAGATGTTTCCGAAAAAGGGAAGATGTCACATCAAGAAGGTACATCCCAAGAAGGGAGTACTAAGGTTTATCATTTGTTGGGATTGAACCTCAACGAGACTATCTATATACCCAATAGGGATCAAAACTCATATAGTTTGGAATGAGAAAGGGGCTTTTAGTTTAACATCATGTAGGAGGAAGATGAACCAAAGTGAAGTAGTCGGGATAGATGGGTGATGGGGAGTGATGAGATTGTACCTTAAAGAGACTTTCTACGTATCCTAGTGGTTTGGAATCAAAATTCATGTTTTTCGAGTTGTGAATTTTAACACCATGAAAGATGACAAGGGAAAGGGACTTATGAATGTCTAGAATCACAAAGAGGATGTCATAGTAATTGTTTACTCTAATATGACATTAGTCATGAATGATGTGGGAAAAAAGAGGTAAAATCTAACCTTTAGATTGTGTTATGAAGGATGATGCCAAAAGATATGTGTGGGGATTACACATAGTCAGAAGCCTAGGGATATGGATATTGAGACTTACTCTAAGAGGGAAGCCCAAAAAGTTGGTATGGGGTTCACATGGAGACTTCCCAAGGCACACACATTGACAAAGAACAGAGGGAGTGAGAAGAGGGATTGAAAAGGTGGGATGTGACATGTTCCAT